>CAOJBJ011299009.1:0-11328 GCA_948291685.1 Euphorbia celastroides | reverse complement strand
CACCATAGTATATCTAGAAATGCAGCATAAAGCATACTCAGAAAGTTAGAATGAAGTGCCACTCTCAGTGCAATTGTATGTGTAATAGTGTGGCATAAGATCACTTTTCAGCCCATTGGTTATTTGCAGCACCTTATTTGTTTCTTTGGCATGTCTATGGGTTCTTTTTATGCTTGTGTTCCTTCATTTTTCTTATCACGAGTTTCCGAGACATTATTTATTTAGCTCACTTTTTATCGATGCACTTGCACTACTAATATAGTCTTTGCAATGATTTCAGGAACTTTCTTCAACAAAATCAAACATTCAGCAAATGATTGCATCCTATAACCAGAGAATTTTCGTTATTGATAAAAGAATTCCAGAGCTAGAAGCAGAAAAGTAGCTGCTGCAGCAAGAAATTTTAAGGAAGCTGCACGAATAGCTGCAGAGGCAAAGTCGCTGAGTGGTGAGAAAGATAGTGTGCTGATTGACTTAGAAAGAGCAACATCAGATATGAAGAAGGTAGAGGAAGACATCAAAAACACTATTACCAGACTGCAGGAAACAGAACAACTTATTTCGTCCAAGGAAAAAGAAGTTGGAATTGCTAAGTTCCAGAGGGTACTTCTAATTGCTGGTTCTGCTACAGCTGAAAGGTCTGCTGCTTTGGAGCTTGGTGACATTGAAGAAGCCAACCTCTTACTAGCAGAAGCTGAAGCAGCGAATGCAGAAGCACAGAAACTCCAGCCCATATATGATCTCAAGGAGGAAGATTTCTCAGATTTGCCAAAACACTTTATCTCAATGGAACTTGTATCTAATCTTGGCGGGAAGCAGTTAGCTGAAATGGCAGAGTCTGTTGATGTTTCTGCATTACAATGATTGCAAGTCAGCTCTTAAGTGAACAGAATGAGCTATTTAAAGATGGGTTATTGCAGCTGACCGGTGATTTCGGAATTGAATTGTTAGAGAAATCTAGAAACATCATCAAGTATGAAAGCAAACGATAAATTGGACATTGCATTGAAGGGATTGTTAGAGATATGATTGTTTGCTTGGCGTGGCTATTGTTCAGATTGACTGCTCATTCTTTTGTGCAGATATGAATTATTTGCTCACCACAGGTTCTTCTGCAAGTTCCCTATATATCTTAGGCTTTTTTTTGTGGTTGCAATCTCTTTCTGACTGAACCCTGGCTCAGTCTTTAATGTTATTTTATCCGGCCATTTTGTATTTACATGAGTTAGGTGTTGTTGGTTATACATCCTTGTGGAAATAAAAGTGAAAACTACCAATTTTGTAATTTATATTGACTATTTTTTGTTGATATGAAGATCATTTTGTTGTGTTTTTTTGGTAGATTGTACTTTTACTGTGGCTTCATAGTATAGCGGTAAATAATGGCTGTTAATATACTAGCAATAGGGATAATTCCCCAGTAGCAACTTGTAAATTTCTTCATCTGCTTGATGATTTGGCGTCCGTCCACGATTAACTACCTATAAGCTTGTTCACAAAAATGAAACTTGCAGAACAATGGGCCTCTAGGTTCCAAGCTTGTCGTTTGTGCCAGGTAACTCTTACTGTATGATGGTTTTTTTACGAATCGGCCCTTGTCATTAGACCACTATCTATGCATGTATTTTAAGCCTGGGACTCTTGAATCTTTTTCTTCTCGGGTGGTGGCGAACAATGCAGTTTGCGTTGTGGGAGATGCCCGCCCTACGGGCCCGGCCTGCTTATCGCCTGAAGGAACCGCTCACTAGCTAGTCAGTGGGGCCCTATCTGGAGACATACTGAAAACCATGCCTTTCGAACCGAACGCAAGGCCCGTCTTCAAAATAAAAAAAAAATGGGCTCGTTGCAAACTCAACAATATTGAGAACTGAAATTTAATTGAACAATTCATTCCATTTACATATTTTGAAGCATAGCTTTTATATAGGCAAAAAAAAAATTAAACTAACAAAGGCCCAAAACTCCACTAACACCTCTAATGACTCCATTAACTCAACGAGTAAATGACCTCAACTTCAACTAATAAAGGAAAAACACCCACTACTTACTATTGGAATTTTTGTAGGCATTAATTAATTCAACAACCCCTTGCCTAAAAATTTCCAAATAAAACAAAAACAGGAAAAAATTCTTGAAAATTATAAGTCTGTTTGGCATTGCTGTCAGAGTTGTTGTCCCTAAAAGTTGGTATTACAAACTTTTTATATAACATCGTTTTTTATTTTGACCATGCATTTTGATCTTTTATATCAAAAAGTTGAGAACTTCCAAAACAGTTTTTCCAAAACTATAATCTGCTGCTTTTAGAAAACGCTTCAAAATGTAACTTTTGGGAAAAGCAGTCTCAAACAGGCCCTATAAAATGGAATAGTAAATGTTTTAGACCACTTTAGTTTCTCAATGTGAGGAACCAGTACTTATATAGTAAATTATAAGATGCGTTATATTTTATACCTTAGATGTCAAAGTGTCACCAGTTGATTTTATAAAGAGATAGAAGATTAATAGTGACATGTGTAGAGAGGGGGTATGGAAAAGGGGTGCAGAAAAAGACAAAAAAAGGATAAAAACATAATTAAAAAATTGAAAGTCACATAAATATAAATAAGTATGAGCTTTTATGTAAAGTTAATAATATTTTGAAAAAGAGAGTATATGGTACAATTTCCTTTTACACAACTCTAAAGTTAAAAGTGACGTGTTTTTATAATGTTAAGATTGATGTGTGGCAGCGGTAGGGTTGCAAACGGGGCTTACCGGGTTGGGTATTGCATTTCTTTTTTTTTTTTTTTTTGGTTCAAGTAAAAAATTTTGCCCATCCCCATTATGGTTTCGAGTAAAAAAATTTTCCTCACTCCCCAATCGCGTATTCCCCGTCCCCATCGAGTATTCCCTATTACCCCATTAAGAATTAATAAAAATTATTTTTCCAAAATTACATACTCAAAATTCACTCAGATACATAAAAAATAATTTAGTACAATATTAAACTAAGTAACAGTTATCCTAATTCAATGCCAAGTTAATTTAATAACTTAACATGCATATATATAACATAAGATCTTTTAACATTAAATATTACTTCGAAGATATTAACTTAATTAAAAACACATTATATAGACTTTACAGAGTACAATTACAACTTATAAAGTTTAATATATAAGGATATTACTTATTAATTTATGTATAGTATCATAAATTTTTGAAATATTTCGGGGATTCCCCAATGGGAGTTATCGGGCTCGGATTCGGGGATTTTTCGAGACAGGTAATGCATTTCCCATCCCCATCCCCATTAACGGGAATTCCTCATCCCCATCAGGGCGGGTACCCATTGAATTCGGGTAATCGCCGCCCCGTTTGCAACTCTAGGCAGCGGGCTCTAATTTTAGAGATTTTGGTTGTATTTGGTTGGTTATCCTTTTTTTCTTTCATTTATGCACAATTGCTTACATATATATTTCAATACAAATGAATCACTCTTGCCTGACAGTTTACAGGTTTATTGTGCATAATACAGCGAAGCTGGACCCCTTGATCATGATATACCTTGCCAAAGAAGGATCAGAAACATCCCCACCACGCTATATAACACAGCTGGCAGCCCTCAAATCACATCCTGAAAAGGCATCAATTACAATTGAGCCCACATTCCTCCAGAACCGGGCCATCCGACTTAGCCAGGAAAGGATCAATGCGAACCCACAGAAGAGAGAAAATGGAGGCAAGCAAGATGGACCAGACAATAATGATGGTGGGAGTTCTGTTCTGTCGGCCCAGCAGGCCCTTGAGGAAAGGATACAGGTGAACTATGACCCATATGGCAAAGAAGAGCTTCCCGAACAGCGGACCCCACGACTCGTAGCCGTTGTTTATTGCATTGGAGACACCAGCCACCACTCCTATCAGGTTCACTATCAGCAGTGTCGTCGGCGGAATCAGTAGTGTCGTCCATTTGAACGCGTACAGCTCTGAGAACTCTTCATCATCCCCTCCTTTTGATGTCACCGTGAAGTTGGTATCGATTCCCGCCAACACCTTCAACAGCCCCTGGAAAAATGCAAACAGATGTGCTGACACTCCTCCTATCACCCAAAACTGCTCGTTCCTCCACCACCCGTCCATCCCCACTCCACTCCATCGCATTTCAAGTATACTCGTTGCAAAAATACATATAAAAAGCGACAAAAACCACAGGCTGGCAACGTTGGTGAGCTGCGATATGCAATAAATAACAAAATCCATTAGATATATCCTAAGCTCTGCTGATAGTTACAGAATGTAGAAACTACCTCTGGAGTAATAAATTTCCCCGTTAGCAAGCACACAGCCGGAAGTGTGCAATATGCCAGCAGGGGGATAGATGTCAATGGATACACAGTAGCATTAATGTATGACAAACGCTCCAGCCACTTCAAACCTCCATACCCGTACCATAGAGGACAATGTCTGCTAAAAAATATTTCGACTGATCCAAGGGCCCACCGAAGGACTTGGTGCAGACGATCGGAGAGATTGATGGGTGCGGAGCCTTTGAATGCTGGTCTATCTGGAATACAATATATTGCTCTCCATCCATGACAGTGCATTTTAAAACCTGTTAATATATCCTCTGTCACTGAACCGTATATCCATCCTACCTGTAGCACTTGAAGCGGTTATTATGTACTTTTGAGCAGTAACAGTTCCACAAGAGACTTTTATGTTTGCTTTACCTCTTTCCCCCATTCTGTTTTGTCTTCATAGCCACAGCCAATTACATGGATGGCTTCTTTCAGCAGAGATGCAGGACTGGCATTTTTCAAGGTACCACCATCCTCTAGCAGAGTTGAGGTTACAAAAACAGGAGACTGTCCAAACTTCTTTTCCAGTTTCTCAATTGATGTTTCTGTCACTCTATTGCTGGTAATCCCTGCACCCAATTCTTCCAAATTAGCACAAGTCAACCGATCGAAATAAAAAAAATAATGGTAAGAGACTACAACTACAACCATAGGTCAGCACCCTTACCTTCAATTCCATCTTCAATAGCCACTAAAGCACGTTCAGGTGTGGATGTCCTTGGGGTCGTCTTCTTCAGTTCAGACTTAGATTTGTTACTCTTTTTCTTCTTTTTCCTCTCAAAACAACATCCACCCAGCCACTTGGGCAAGCAATTGCACGTCCTACTTGGCGGTTTCTTAGCTTTTGGAGCATCAAAACCATAGAATGCTTGCCTTCTGAACACGCATCCAGTGCCAACATAAATAGGTCCTTGAATGCCATCTAACCCTTTCATGTTGATCTGAAACAGAATTGCGTATTTGGTCATGGGAAAATAAACAACTTGCAATATAATTTCTTTAAGAATATTCTGATGAAGTCATGCTCACATCAAAGAAAACAGTATTCCTGTTGGCATAACGATCATGCCTGTCGATACCATCAAACCTTTGCGGGAATTGGACGTAGCACACTCTTTTTCCGAGTAAAGGATCCATCATGAAACACATTGCTTCTCTAATAGCCTTACTATTATTGAAGTAATGATCACAATCCAAATTCAATAAATAAGGAGCATTTGTGAGCACAGCAGATACCCTGACCTGCTTGACAGAGACACAAGTTAAATGAAAACCATTTACTCACTCAGATGCATGAAACAATACTGACATCTTTTCTTCCTCACACCACTTACCAAAGCATTCATAGCTCCAGCCTTTTTATGGTGGTTGAATCCAGGTCTCTTTTCTCTAGATACATAAACCAAGCGTGGTAGCTCATTTCCATCAGTATCAAGCCCTCCACTTTGGCCAAGAAAAACCTACAATGAATTGAGTGTAACCGGTAATGCCGAGAAAACAAAGCTCAATCAAATTTACAACAAAATATATAGCAGTAACTCACTTGAATCATCCCAGGGTGGTCACGAACATTATTTCCAGGCCATAGAGTTCCGTCCTGCATTGTCCATCCTTCTTCTGGTGCATTTTTCGCCTTGGCAACCAGAGCATTGATGCGAACTTTAAATTCTTCATATTCTCTCTGAAATGAGATCATAGGGATAATAAAAACACAAAATGGAAGATATATAGGGAGGGATTACTGAATAATGTAAGACAAAGCACCTTCATCGCTCTGCGCTCCTTCACAAATGAAGCTTGCACCTCATCTTTGAGGTAATCTATTTTTTGAGCAAAATAAAACTCTGGTGCCCTAGGTTCAATATTGAACTTCTTGCAGAATGGAACCCACTTCTTTGCAAATTCAGATGTTTCTGATAGAGCCTCAAATGTCAGCATGGCAGCACCATCATCCGAAACATAGCATGAGACTTTGTCAACGGGGTAATCCACAGCAAGTATTGACAAAACCGTGTTTGCTGTCACCAGTGGGGGTTCTTTCAGTGGATCAACTGTACTTACAAAGATGTCGATTGAAGAAAGATGAGAAGGCTGTCCTTCCTTTTCATATCTGGAAAAAAAGAAAATTTTGGGCCATGTTGGACTCATTTAGTTTCTTCACTCCAATACAATTGAAGGACAAGATGAGTGAGTTACCTAAGGGACAACCGATCAAGATATGTTTCACGGTCAATTGGGAGCCACTTTGGGAACTGATCGAGAATCCATGAAAGACCAAACCAAATCTCACAAATCACAGATATTAGCCACAATGCGTATGCATCATTCACAGGGTGCATGACCCGGTAATGGAAGAAGAACCCAAGAACTACAAGGCGTACAATGATGATCATTCGATAAGGATTGATTTGGCTGGAACGAATGGGTAACTTTCGCGATAACGGTTGTCTAGCCTCATCCATTCTGATACACGAGAAATAAATTTCAGTGTGTAGTAAAACTGAGATATTTATATTTAATTCATGAAGAAGCATGGACTCTGAAAATCAGAAGACAAAACAAGGACACTAAAAAACCAAGAACTGCTATCACATTGAACTTTTCAGGAATTACTATTAAACAAAACTAATGATTCTGAATGATACTGTTCACCATTTCTTCACTTAAGTTTCACCATTAGAAAATGCCTTTGAAAAATGTTTCATTCATTGCAAATGATTTCATTAATGCAAACAGAAATGAACTCAACGAACTCCAAAACAAAAACATAAAGGGAATGTTGGGATTAATGACTAGCAATTAGCAAAAGCTATGCAAGGAACAGAGAGAGACGTGGAATTGAAGCTTATTACAGAAAAGGTTTTGAAACATGTGCTTACAATGGGAGATCAAGTGTGTCGTTGTCATGGTCCCATTCTTTTCCACCATTTTCAGTCATCATCTGCGACCTTTCTTGTTTCTGCCTCCAAATCTCCATTCTCTCCTTCCAAGCAATACTTCCATAGCCATAGGCTCCCAAGTCCTTGGAAGGGTCCATGGATCTAGGTTGCACTACCAATTGTTGAAACAGAAAGAGCATAAGAGGATGCTGCCGCACTCAGGGGGGAAAACAGAAAGTTAATTGCTATATCAGATTGAAGAAGTACCAGGATCCGAATAAGGAAGAGGGTGAACTCTTTTAGCGCCATTTGACATGAACGACGGAACCAAAGCATGTTGATCCGGAGGAATCTCATCAACCTAAACAACATAGGTGAAGTGAAGCTGAGATGAAAATTCAGATGTAAAATGCTGAAAAAGGTGCAAAGAGAGGATACCGGTTGACCGTCGGTAAGGAGAGGAAGTTGGGGTGTAGCATGTTGATGATCAGAATTGTCAAAGGCGCGAAAAGACTCCGGTGAGAGAGGATTCCCCTTTCTCTTGGATCCGTCAAAATTGAACTCATTTTCCAAGTCATCGGTATCGTCTTCTTCCTCATCTCCGTCAACTCTAGCACAGCCTGTCCCAATCGAACGCAATTCAACATCAATTCGGCGATTTCGAAGTTTGAAAAATCAAAGAAAACGGCTGAGTACCTTTAAGACGCTTGAATCGAGTCTTGCATTGAGGACAGAGCTGAGTTCCTTCTCTGCGCTCATACTCGTAGCAAGTCCTGCAGATAGGGAAGGCGCACTCGTTGCAAGCAACAAAGAGCTCTCCGTCCACTGTCAGGCCTACGTCGTCTCCGCAAATGTGGCATATTTGCCCGCTCAACCGCTGTAACGGCTTTGGCTGCAATTGAAACAAAATTCAGTTCAACAAAAGCAGAGCGAAAGATAAGCGAATCCTCAACATTGAAATTGAACAGCGGAAAGAAAGCTTACAGCAGATTCACCATCTCTACGGATCACCACGAGCTCGTTCCTATTGTGAGAGCCGGCTATTAAGCCTCCGCCTACCTCCATGAGCCTCACAATGTAGCTAAAAGCAAGCTCAGATCTGTCGAATTGAATTCCAGTAGCTATTTGCTATAAAGATTGAAACAATCATTCGTTGCTTTCAATCACCGATACAACAAAAAATCTCCTGCAATTGGATTGATTACTGACAAAGACAATTGAACATCGTCTCTGGTGTTGGCAATTTCAAGCTGAGTTAAAAAGGGAGGGAATTCTATAAAATGGGAATGTGAAAAAAAGCCGCGTAATGGCGTAATTAGGGAGAAGAGATAGTTTTATTAATTAAATTTGGCTTGGTAGTGTCGCACCGCTGACGTCAGCATAGATGGAATGGGAATATCTTCTTGTCTGTGGGGGAGAGTCTTGAAGTTTTACACCATTAAAGCTGGAAATTTGTTATGAACCCGAGATCTAATTAACATTATAAATAGCAAAGTAAAGGAAGGGGAAGCATGTGCAGTTTTGACTAAATGCTCTGCTCCGATAGCTGTAGAACTCGGCCCACTTGTTCCCTTTTACTTTGATTATTATCACTACTCACTGCCGAGTTGCCACTGTTGGATTCAATTAAGAATGCAACAGTGGTAGTTGGGATGTCAAAAATCTGGGGATCAATTCAAGATAATCCACTGGTGAAGTTTCCTTTTGAGATACACGCAATCACCTTTTATCAAATGCCATAAGAATTCACAAGTGACAAATGGCAACAACTATGGAGTCTTTCTGCTTGTTGGTTGATATTAACAGTCTGTAAGTGAGTAGTTGGTAGAAAAGACACATAAAGGGGCCCAATTTGTGTCACGTTTTGACGATAATATACAGCTTCTATTATTGTATTGTTTTCACACCCAAAATATCATTTAATAAACTAAGCCATCATTGTAACTTAAGGAATTGGCCCGAGCCCGTCCAAGTGCAGCTCCAGTTAACAATGGGCTTTACTTCCATTTTGGAGTGAGCAAAATTCAATGGAAAATGGTTTTCTTAGCACACTTGTTACATATTTTAAGGGCAAGGTTGATGAGTCATTTAGTGGTTTGATTCTTCCATTAATTTTGTTGTGGTTGCAGAAGTTCGTGTATAGCTGTGGGGGTTTCAGGTTTCTTTGATGTCCTGGTCTGATATGTTTTTGTTTAAGTGAAAAATTTTGGCTACTGACCAGAACTTAATAAAAGGTTGAAAAGTCCATGTGGGCATATTCAGTTTTGGAAGCGTCTATGGTATGCAAGTTAAACATCAGTATTTGTTTAACTAATAAAACGAACAAAATATGAATATTTCACATTAAATTGAAAGTTGTGACATGTATAATTTAAACCGTAAATTTCAGCTAGCTGTCAAACATTGAAAATAATAGAGCCATAAATGGTAGAAGAATCACAAAAAGTTGTAATTATCGAATAGGAAATGAAAAATTATTTTACAGTGACTGTACGGAAGCATTTGTAAGACTTGACGAAAATCAAATAATTGATTATGCACTTTTATTGTTGGAAGATCAATCAAAAGCTCTTTTACTTATTTCTTTTTAAATAAATATAAATCGTATTCCGTTACTGGGGAACTCATCTCCGTACCATCTCAAAAAAAAGTCAGAATTATTTTGCCACACCAGATTTATTACCATGTGTAAAAACACGTGTATATTGGAATTGACAAATAACTTATGCTACACCTACATTTACAAAATTGTAACCAAAGTTTTTTCAAAGCTTTTATGAAATAAATTTATTTAATTCTTTGAACACTATCAATAAACTTAGACATCCATTAATAAGAAACAAAGTAGCACGAAAAACCATTGAACCAATACACATAAAAAGAGATAGAAGAGCCGAGTTGGGCAATGAACTTGATACTTGAAAAAGCAAAACAAAAAGAAAGGGAAAAAAAAAAAAAGAAAAGTGGCTAGAAAAATAAAAATAAGAAAAAGAATGTAAATGTGAACGTTTCAGGAACATCATCCTTTCCAAAATAACCCCACACACACAACACAACTCTGCTCTAACTTTAATGCTCTTTCTCTTTAATTTCCCTCCTTTAATCTTTGCTTTACCAATACTAATCATCCTCACTTGCATTAATCACAAGATTTAGCATTTTAATTGCATCTTTATATGCCAAAAGGATTCAACAATTTGCGTCACCTGCCCCATATCTCTCTTTCAGTATCGACCTTTTTCCCTTCCCTTTTTTTTTTGTCTTGCCTTGTCTTTCTATTTTTTTTTTTATAAATTGATAGATTATTAATAATTAGTCGATAATATTTGCAGAGTGTTGAATTGTAGTATTAATGGCGTGTCAGTGTGTGTTGTTTCTTCTCTTCTCTTAATTTCCAATTTATCTCAATCTAATTTCTTTGTTTTTCCTCGCAGCCATAATTAAGCATCAAATGTGAGCTCTGCTAATCAACCTAACTTCATCTTCTTCTTCTTGACTTCTCCTTTTACTTGTACTGCTGCTCCTGCTACTGCACAGCTCCTTTTTTTGCAGCAAGTCAATGGGGTCTGAGCAGAATAGGTTCCCTCAGCAGGAACGGGTATGTCGATTTCTTCGTCAGATCTGGATCTATATTTTGTCTTTGCCTTTGCCTTTTGGTTTTCCTTTTTTTTTTACCTTTCTTGCTTCCGTGCTCAATCTCGCTTTTTCAGATCTGTGCTTCTACCTTCTTGTTTTGCTTTAGTGCCAGTTCCTGTTTGCGCTTAATTTCCGTTCTCGTCTCTGCATTATTCGTTCTTTTACGTGTTTTCCCAGTTTCTTTTGCGGTTCTGTATTCTTATAGATCTGATAAGCTTTTTCATGCTTGCCTTTTCCTCCTTCTGATTTCGCGCTACAATCATGTAATTTCTGTCAATCTGAAATGTGTTGTTACTTTTTTACATCCAATTTCAGAATCTGCCTGTTGTGTTTGTTGGATTTGGCTTATCCAGTGCAAACCACTCCCAAAGTTAGTTCGCCCGAGCTGGCGCCGAGTTAGGAGGAATGATTATTGTCTTTGACAAAGTAACTACTGTTTATGTGAGGGAAGAAAGAGTGGTAGATGATTC
>CAOJBJ011298284.1:0-15246 GCA_948291685.1 Euphorbia celastroides | reverse complement strand
CAAGCGTCACACCATCTCGAGGGTAATCCGCCTCAAGCGTCACACCATCTCGAGGGTAATCCGCCTCAACCGCGTCCTGCTGGATCGTTTCCTTCGCCAGCAAGGCTGTCCAGAGATCAACGTCACCCACCTGAGCAAACCCCCATCCCGAGGAGTCCAAAATATTAGTATTAGACTATGAAATACACACTTGTTTTTTAGTTTTAACATCGCCTAACTCATACCTTAAAAATTGTTAGTCTTTTATGTACCATAAAAGTATTTTACGGAATAGAACAAAAATAAGTGCAAAAATGTAAAATTGATTGATTACTGTTATTAAATTTGCATATAGTTAATCCTACGTAATCTCATAGGAATAACAATTCTTTCATTTCTTCAAGCAATTGTTACTCCACAAAAGGTGTCAAGTTAGAAATAATTATGATAAAATTCAACACAAATGAACTATCGTACTTTACAATTTTCTATTTATTCCTATTATGGTATTATGTTTCATCACAATGAACCCACACGAACAAAATAAAAGTTTAATGTCTTTTATACTCTTAACAACGTTATAATTGACCCAAATTTGTTGTTTGAATAATGTCTCCAAAACCTCCTTGTAATCAACATTTTCAGGGGATTAATATGCGATAAATTTCCAAAATGATAAGGTTGGTTAGACCCGAAAGGTAAAACTCTAGCGAGAATCATTTCTACCTTCTCAAATTTACTGCAACCTGGTTGCTCTTGCCATAAATTTCTAATTAGTTATACGTTTTTTTTATAAATTTTCGCTTATACTTTCATGGATCACTCTCTAAGTAAAAATTAATATTGTGATGAATGCATTAATCTAATTTTTAAAATTGAACATGTTGCTTTTAAAAGTCACAGATTTGAATCGCATTAGACTCGAGTCTAAAATTATTTTATATAAACATAATTGAGCGAAATAAGTAAAACAATAAGGATTAGAGGATATATTTTGGTAGGTTATGACTAGGACATTGTACCCTCAAAATGGGTCCCTTGATCGATTGTTCATTAACATATCATTACTCGTTTTGTTACTTTGATTATAATTTAATGGCTACTTTGATTAGAAGGAGAAAAGCCTAACACACTACAAAAAGTAAGTAAAATTTGATTTTTGTTTAATTTTATTAAGCCGTCCTTCTACTAAAAGAGAAAAAAAAATCTTAATATGTTGTCAGCAATTCAAACTTTGACACTTTTTCTTTAGAGGTTGGCTTAAACTTTGAGAAGTTCATACTAGAACCCTTAACCCTTAACTTGACAATTGTGCATTTTATAGCTCCGTCAAATCACGTGTCACAATTTGAATAATTTGAATAGAGAGAAAATAATTAAAAAATTTAACATTTTTAAAAATTCAAACAATTCACAAGTTGACACCTAACACGAAGAAGGTCAAAAAGTACATGTTTGCCAAGTTTAATGGTTGGTGGATAATTTTTAAAGTTGAAGGTGACACCTAATAAAAATGATAAATTTCAAAAACATCCCTTGAAAATTCAATCATTTGTAAAAACATCCATGAAGTATTTTTTTCTCAAAAGCATCCCCGTGTTTTTCAAATGTTATCAAAAAACTGAAAATCTGTTAAAGGTATTAAATATGCTGATGTGGATATATGTATAGTGGTCAAACACTATTTTTTAACCTAAAAACTTATTTATCCTAAGACTATGTTCTCTTCAACTTTTAAAACCTGAATTGAACTAAACTGAACTTAATTGAACTTAATTATTTTTCCTATTAAAATTAATGGACGTGACCTAAACTGAACTTAACTGAACTGGACCAAATTGAAGATTAAGAGAACAGAGTCTATATCCTAACCCAAATACCCACCAAACCCTAGCACACATGAATCCTACTCTCATTCCTTTTCCAGTCGCCAGTAACTGTGCCGACGAACTCCCATCTTATCAGCAGACCTGTTAGCGATAATCCAAACAAAATCTGTCGCCATCGATGATTTCTGATCTCATTTTCTCCCTCTCCCTTTCCCCTTCTTCTTTGTCACTAACAAATCCTGATTTTTACCCTTAAACATTCGATCTCACTGATTTAAAATCTTAAGAAAATCCAAATTTCAAAAACGATGGCAGAATGTAAACTGAGATTGAATCAGGTACAATAGGAATCCAATCAACAGATTTGGCAGGGTTATTGGGTTGAAATTAGGATGATTAAACTATGGAATCGGGAGTTGTAGGGGTTGAAACCACGTCGGGGACCATTTGGGAGCTGCAGGGGTTGAAATTAAAATTTGGCGGCAACGGTTTATGAGTTGCAGGGTCTTATATCGAGGTTGGGCTGGGTTTCGACAACGAGAAGGGAAGAGATATTGAAGTTGGGGTGCGGTTGGTTTTTCGTCGACGAGTTAGAGTAGCCGCGACTGTTGTGGTTTTGGCTAGGGAGGTAATCAAATGAAGGTGGGGTTCTTTTCCGGCGAGGTAGAGCTATGGCGGTGAGATTATGGTTTTCTCAGAGATAGGGCACCAGCGCTAGTGTCGCTGGGGATAGACATGGCAAAATGGAACCGGAACCAGGGAACTAAATCGAGAAATTAAAACCGAAACCAAAACTGAATCGGATGAGACCAGATCGGCGGTGCCAAGGTAAATAATGGATAGATTTAGGTTTATGAAAATATGAACAAGAAAACCGGATGGAATCGGCAGTTTGAACCGAATAATTAGTTTTTTTATCATGTTTTTAACATGTTTAAGAAAACATATTGTTTTGTAACATATATTAATGTTAACATTTACTAACGTTTACTACGACTTGTATATAATTTTAAATTTTTAACATATTTAAGGTTTGAATCGGAACCAGATACAAACCTTATCGAAATCGGAACCAGAACTGCCAAAAACTGAAACTAGTAGAAGCCGGAATCAACAGTTCCATCCCATATTAGGTTTAGATTTAGGTTTATTAAAACTACAAATAAGAACCGACGGTTCCGGAATTATGGCTAGGTCTAGCTGGGGAGGATAGGGGATGAGTGAGGGTTTAGGGTTGGGGGATAGAGTAGATGAGTTATTGGATAAAAAATTATACCTTAACTATTATACTCCTTACCATGTCAACATTTTTGACACTATTAAAAAACAATCTTCTTTTGATGACAGCTTGAAACCACATGAATGTTTTTTAAAGGAAAAATACTTAAAACATGTTTTTTTTGCAAAAGTTAGAAACATCCCTTAAAGTTTATAAAAAAATTTATTGTAAATAATAACTAGGTTGTTTTTAGAACTTCTCTAATGGATTTTTCTATCTTTTGACATCACATAATATGTTTAATTTGGTTATGTACGATGAAAAAATGATTTAAGTTGTTTTGAAGATAAGTTAGTGATAAACAAAAAAAGTAATCAACAGCTATAACAATTGTTAAATAAAGTACAACTTAATTAAATTTTGTTTCATAAATTTATATATAAATTTCAAATTAAATACTATATAATATTCGAATAGATATATATATGAATAACATTTTAGCTAGGTTTAATGTATTGAAATCCCTTGAAATTGTCTCGAATTGCCCCTCATTCTCTTGAACTTTGAGAAGTTCTTCCCATCTTCCTGAACTTGTTCATAAGAGTCTCTCACTACATCTCCATAAATTAGCCTAAAAAGTGTCTTTAAACCTAAGAATTCCACGTGTCAATTTATGGTTAGATAAAAAAGATAAAATTTTAGAAAAGTCAAGCTAATTAAAAGTCGACACGTGGCGTATAGGGAGCAAAATGGTGTATTGTTGTAAGTTAAAGGGGACTAATAAGTACATTTTTGCAAATTCAAGAGGACGGGTAAAACTTTGGCTGAATGCATCATTAGGTCCCCCAGCTTTTCCCCAAAAACTATTTAGGTCCCCAACCTTTTCAAAGAACCCCGCAGGTCCCTCAACTCGTGAAAAGT
Source organism: Euphorbia celastroides (assembly GCA_948291685.1). Taxonomy (NCBI): domain Eukaryota; kingdom Viridiplantae; phylum Streptophyta; class Magnoliopsida; order Malpighiales; family Euphorbiaceae; genus Euphorbia; species Euphorbia celastroides. The sequence continues at coordinate 11,298 of CAOJBJ011298284.1, read as the reverse complement.
GCACCTCTCCCTCGGCGCGCCCACCACGTATCGGGTTGGAAAAGTCAAACCAATCACGACCCGACACGTGACAATTTCAATTAAAAAAATAAAAAAATATATAATTTTAAATTCATTAACCCATTAACCCTTTTACCCTAACTCACTTACCCATTGTCTTGACCCTAAACTCAACCCTAACCATCAACTCGTTCTCAGCAACACCATATTTGTCGGCCGTTTTCCGGCCGCCGTGTTCTGTCTCCCGAAGCTGGAATTCCTCAATCTCCGATTCAATTGATCAACAACAATCGATTCACCTTCCCCCTTTCCCTTTTCATCTTTTGACAATTGGATTAAAAGGGCTCAAATGGGTTCTTCCATTTTGAATAAACAGATGAAGAAACTAACAGAGGGATCTAACATAGTTTACAGAGGAAAAATGAGATTGAAACCCCCTTAGCTACTATGAAATCAAACTAATTTGCTCAATTAAAAGGCTACGATGATTCTAGGATGAGATTACTTGGCTGTGCAATCGAGAGAGAGTGAATTTTGCCGGCGGTTTGGAGGAGCTGCGCCGAGGATCGCGAACTGTGCTATCGGAGAAGAATTAGGAGTTGCCGCTGGAAATCATCGGCCCGATATTGTACTGCCTCGCCGGAATAGCGCACATGGAGACCTGAATCAGGCGGTGTTTGTATGCTTATTTTTTTGCTCAAATTGTGTTTATGCAGAATCGGGCTTTGGAACGGCGATGGAAGAATTGGGTTTTGAACTGATTGACGGTTGAGGGAGTTGTTGGGCGGCGATTTTTCCAGGCTCCGGATCGGCTAAAGTTTGGGGCTGAGTTTGGGTTCGTCAGAAATCGGAAATTAGTCGCCGGGAATTCATCGGGAAATCACCGGAAAGTTGTAAAATGTCAGCAACTCTCCCTTTTTTTCAACCTCTGCCACGTCAGATGACACATCATCATTAGGGACTTAAAAGGTATATTTTTTGCGAGTTAAGGGATCTGCGTTCTTTGAAAAGATTGGGGACCTACATGGTTTTTGGGGAAAAGTTGAGGGATCTAATGATGCATTAAACCATAAAACTTTTAAAAATTCAGAAAGATGAGAGACTAATAAAAATATCTTTAGAAAGATCTAAATACATTAGGTCTTCTAACTATTACCCAACAAACAAAAATATTCTGGGTATATAGTTTAACAAAATCACAAAATAAAATTATGTGAAAATGCTGTCCACAAAATTGCGGAACACAGAAACTGTGCCCCAACTGAATATTGTCAATCAATTTGGAATAATTGACGCTATAGAGGACAGCTTCCTGGAAGCTTCGGATTCTCCTTAATTGATTGGTATTTAGAAACAAAAGCAAAAACAAAAGAAATAAGACCATTCCGTAAAAGCTGATATACATATTTATTTTTTGGAATTTTATAGCTCATTGTAAGAGTATGAATTTTCGTGGAAGTTTCGTTATGAAAAATAAGGGGAAGGGATGGCCAGTTTGAGTTTGTTTGTGAGTACAATTCATGTGCTTATTTTTGACAAAAAGCTGTTCATAATTTGAGTATGTAGCGAAGAGAGCATGTCGATGACTTGGCTATTAATCATCTTTTCTTGGGCAACGTGGTGCAAAAAATCTGACAACGTTACAAAGTGAGTAAGGTGTTGATGGGTCTCAATGAATCGGATAATGTATTATTCAAATTTAAAGAAAAATTACACTAATAAACAATTCTCGTAAAGTAATAACATAAATAATAAATAACTAACTAATTTTCACCGATTGTACTCTCTAAACTTTATTTTCACTTAATACCTTGTAGCTCCACCACTTCTTATTTCTATACCTCTTCTCCTATATACTTTTCTCTCAGTTTCTTATCAACGAATCTGTTTCATCTTCTTTTCTTCATCTAAACGCAAATTGAACGATCAAGTAATCAAACTTCATTTCTGATTAAATCTTAAATTTCTTAAATCTTGCTTTCCATCTGAATAGCTTATGATTTCACTCATCTTTTACTCAGTTCCGGGTCATCTCCTTCGTCTTCAACAGGAGATGTCTGTTTAGATTTCAACTCTAATTTGATTCACTCATGGCTGTTGCTATTGATAATATTACTCCTCTAAGGCATCAAATCATGTTTCCAAATCTTCATCTATTCTTTTTCGAATTTGGTATTACGATTTTGATTACATTGTCAACAATGATACGATTCATTGAATTTCTGTTTGTGAAAAATGGATTGGTACAATGGAAAAGAATAAAGAGATCATAGCAGGGCAGAGGTCGTAGAATAAGATGAGAAGACCTACGGGAGGAGAAGAACAAAGGATGCATATTAGGTGTTTGATAAAATGTTTCTTTAGTAATGTCAACAATGAGAATGATATGTATGATATATGTAATGATAATGTAATGGCTATGTGAAATATGTAATAGATCCTTTTTTTTTTCTTCTTAAATCAAAATCATATTTGCAAGTATATACGACATATGCAGTGTATATGTATACCATATATAATGTTATGCAATAATTATGTAAAGCATATGTAACACATATGCAAAGTATATGTAAGAGATTTGTAACGTTGTTTATTTTATTAAACTAGTTCGAAATTTTTATATAGAACATATGTATTGTATATTTAACACATGTGTAATACTATGTAAGTTTCAATATATACTTTTTGCTTTTTCCCCGTTTAGTAAAAAGGCTTCAGATCTGCAATGCTTATAAGCAAACATTCTATGATTGTGAATATTTGAAATCATGACTAAGCGTCAAAGAAAATATAAATTGCAATACTTGTTGTTTTGTTTTCATAATAAGTCTTGTCCAATGATATGTTTGTCTTAATGCAAAAGTAAATTTAGTCTATTTATATTTTATCTGCATGATATTGCAAATCTGACATTTTGTTTTCTAGTTCCCAATTTTGTTTGTATTTATCAACCTATGAATCATTCTATGAGCTAGTAGCTAGTACATCAGATTCTTCAACATACAGAGAGACTTGACTTCATGTTTGAGCACCTTTGATTAATGTTATAGTTGCCTCTTATTTGATTTAATAGATTACATATATTTGGACGTGTACAAGTTGAGAAATGTTATTAAATAAAGTACCATGTATTCTTGTACGAGTATGGGCTTTATTGAAAGATTTGAAGAAACAAATCCACGACCTTAGACTAGCTAAGAAGGGAAAAAACTCCACCACCAGAAGGACAGTGAAAAGCCACGACATATCGAGTCAAATTGCAATCAAATATAAAACTCTCACGTTAGCAATTGTTCAACATGAAATCAGAATATATAGATTGTAACAATCTAAGCGAGAAATAAAAACTAAATTGCTCGACCTTAATAACATGTGCTTTCTACAAGTACAAAAAAGTTGTTATGGATTTTGGTTCCCACTATCAAAGAAAAACAGATCAAGCAAGTGTGAAGAGAGTACCAAATCCTTGTTGAGCTCTTCACTTGAGGAGATTGTTGTTACCTTCCAAAGAAAATTTTGTTGACAACTTGGACAGGCAAAGCATAGGCTGGATCTATGGCTTTTAATCCTGGATATTCTAGAAGTGAAAGACCTGCAACAATAAGGTTTCAGCTATATAACATTATATTGATATGAAAAGATAAGTTTTTTAGTTATATAAAGTAACATTACCGAGGAAGATAACCTTCTTGGCCCTAACCTATTGCAATTGGGGACATCTTGGGCGTGTGTGTTTAACGCCATTTAAATTACTTGTGAATTTGGATGCTATGAAATTCGTATATCTAAATTGGGTAAAATTTAACTTGGGAAAAACGTACTCTATCATAACAACAAATGGCTAAAAAGATTAAACCAAGTAGGCTTAATTGCAACTGGTCAGAAGCCAAAATGTCCTAAATCAGTAAGTCAGAAACCAAAATGGTACATTTTGAATATGCAAATTATAATCTCACATAATGAGCCCTTAATTGAAACACTTGTGGACATCGAACACTATAAGAAACTACACTCCATTGTTTCCATGGAATGAAGTTTCCACCATCTCAAAAGGTTTTTCAATTATAAAATTCAAGGAAATTAACAGACCCAACAATAAGGGGTTCAATAGCATAAACAATCAGATTACAGGGACTTGAAATATTTTTTTGCCAATAATAGTCATTCCTTTTGTACCTCAACTTTATCACACATACTCTAATAGAGAAAATACCTTCCTCATTGGATGTGTCATTCTATATCAAATGAAAATCCTTACTTGTATCTATAGTTATGGGAATCAGCTCAAGCCTATAGTTATGAAATAACAACCAGGGAAATAAGATTTCCAGCAGCTTTTCAACATCATCATTAAGTGACTACGTGATAGTTAAGTGCAGTAGAAAAAAGTGCAACACATGTAGAAAAGCATACCACAGAAAGAAAAGAAATGGCAATAAAATAAGTACCAGCTACTCCAAAATAGGTATGATAAACATCAACAGCATCATCAGGTCTATCTGAAATCCCTCCTTTCTCTGTGTCCTGCACGTTCTCATAGGTTAGCAAAAAAAAAACGAAAAAAAAAAACAATTGCTTCCATAACCCGGTCCTCTAGTTTAACACATAAGCAAATTCTAACCTGACAATTCAAGATAAACTTTATTAGCTTGTCCTTGTTAATCCAGTGAACTCTGTCAATCATTATCAAGCTAGAGAGAACCCACCAAGAGTAGCAAACCTGAAATCACTCAACATATAAATCATTATCAGAACATCAATAACAATATGTAAAAAAATGTTTTGAGTGAATACCGACATCAGGAAGTTTCTCAGGGCGGCCATTTAGTCCTCCAGATTTGACTTGGCGCTCACATAACCACCATCCAAGAAGGTCCTTGTCAACATGGTGGAGAGACCCTGTAATTGCAAGAGCACCAACACAGCAGAAAACTGCAATCACCAGGAACAAAGCAGGATTTTAATTGACATTTTTCTCCTCCAATTATTGATAACCAACTTAAAAAGGGGAATAATTCTCCAACTCAAGAATTCGCGTTCCACTAAAGTTAAAGCATTGTGAAAGAGACAAACTCATAAGGTCTACAAGGGAAAGTGCGTGTCGAAGATATTGACATAGACACTCTCCAGCTTACATGGCTTGACGAAAAGTGATGTGCTTCTTGTAAAGAGTTAAAATCAAAAGGTACTAGTATCTCCAAAAGATGACAAGGCATTGGCACCATCTCAAGATATGATGTTGTTATCCTTTTTTGTAAATGAAGAGGAGCAATTAGGTCATATATTCTTCTCTGGTGAAATGAAAGGCACCCAAGTACGTTATCCTATTGATACTTTCTACTAATTTTCCCTAAAGAAGAATATTTCAAAAAGACTTGTTGAAAAAAAGTATACAGTTATGCCACCATCTTCAAAGACTCAAGTGTGGGATAATGGACACTTTTAGCAATACATTCACTAAATAGATGTCCTTCGTACTCAAAACCAAAACCCGCATACATATACACTTATACGTCCTAATCAAATTTTAAGCAATTAGAAATTTCAAGAAATAATCTTCTTTTGAATTACAAGAACCTTTTATTATAGGTCTGAGCATGTGAAACAGATGATAGAGCAATCGCGCACTTGTACTATATCGTGATTTACTTTCCGTACATTGTTTGCTAAACATTGACATCTCAGCTCTCATTTTTGTACTCTTGAGAAGAGCCATAAAAGGGCAGGAAATGAAATGTGAAATTCTCAAGTGGTCGAAAACTACTAGCAAAAAGCAGAAACCAGGATACTTAGTAAGCAAGGTCATTTGGGGTATGAACAAAAATGTTGTGGTTCGAGCATATTTATGCTTAACATGTCAAGAGAATAATTCTAATGGCAGGACCAATATAATAAGCATCCGGACTTCATTGTCCATCATGTAAAGAGAATAACAGACCAAAACAATGAATGATATTCCTATGCAACAAAATGCTGAAATTGAGTTCTCGTGAAAAAAAAAAAAATTATAGGTACAACATTACAGCTGAATGGTGTTGAAGCATCTGAAAGTGAGTTCCAGCTCAAACGAAAATAGACCAGTACACCTTAGCTATTCTAAATAGGTATTTTTCCATTGGAACAAAAATGCCGGAGGTCACAATATGAGAATATTAAATATTTAAGGGAATTAAGAAATATACTCTGCCCAGCATGAGACTCCCCACCAGTACTTCCAAATCCGCCATCCATATTTTTGCACTGTAAGATATAACTGACAGCATTCTCTACATTTATTTTTTACAGACGATGCAATAAGGAGAGAGCATATAGCAATGTAAGAGAACCTGCATAAGAGAAGGAACTGGTAAGAGAAAAAAATAATATTATGACTAATACAATCAAAACCCAGCACAGAATGTCGCATAAAACTCGTCACTAGGAAGAACACCTTGTATCCACCTCACCCCATTCATCCCCAGAAAACGATCCATCTTCAGTCTGCAACCCAGCAACATCTACTCAGAACTGAAGAAAACAAGTGCTACTTTTGTAATCTTCCTTCAATTGTTAAACGTCAATTACAATGAGTTGTTCCACAAGACAAAAAGCATCAAGTTGACCCACGCCTAAACACATCTCAGAGACCATCTTAAAGATCAGAAGCCACATTCATACATATACAGAAAAGGAAGTTGGATAGAGTAAAGATAAAAATTGTGGAATTGTTATGATGACCAGAATTTCTGAAATTAAAAAAAAAAAACCTCTCAGGCATAAAATACAGTCAGCAGTTTATAAGTATAAACACATGGCAGGAAGGATACAATCCGAAACTTTATCAGCATCAAGCACACTAAGCCTCTCAAAAAGGGCCAGAACTTGGACAGCACTCAGCGTATACAGTATATGGGGGTCATGTCCAATATTACCAGAAAACCCACCTACATGTCAAACAAGATAAAGTTTGACACCTTATGTTAAGTACAAAAACTTCCTCTGTGTGAATGTATAATATGATCCCTAACATATATTTCAAATAAATAAATAGTTCTTTATGTACCAGATTCATGTTGGCACTGCATAATCCATTCAATCACTTCATTTGAGTCTACTACATCAAGCTTCCCCAGAAGATCTAGGGTGGTCAATCCCCAATATGCTCCATTCATTCTTAAATGCTCCATCACAACAGATTCAATACTATCCTTGTTCTTCAATTACATTACCAAAGAGTGCAGTCAAATGAGTCAGTCAAAGCACGCCATATGTATACTCACGAATATCAAAGCAAGGTAAGAAATAGAACCACCTTTTCAATAGATACAATGTACTTAACATGATTATCAACTGCTAGCTAGCTCCCCCATCTGCCATCATCATAAAGTTAAAAATTTAAATCTATGAAATCGCAGCTACGGATATAAAAAACATATGGATATAGACATTTATGTGGTTAGGTAACACAAAAAATTGCAGCCACAACGTTATCAGTTTTCAAGAGGATGAAAACCTGGAAGTGAAAATATAGGACATCACAAAGGAGATGAAGACAACTTAATACTGCACAGTGTAAAATATGTGGCCACAAATAATTCCCAAAGAGATAATAGGATTTTTCAGCAGTTTAAATTGCATCAATTTATACAGCGTAATACCTGCATGCTTGGGAATTAGTATTAATTTCCAAAGCCGTAAATCTTTTCATATCAACAGTGTACGAGGGTAGGATAAACTAAAATGTCAGTTAATTGATAAGTTGCAATTTTTTTTTTTAAATGTAATGCGTACGATTTGCATGTATACTAAGATGGACATACACATTTTGTTAATTGTGATAAATTGATCACCAAAATAAGTATAAGACTCCATAAAGAGAACAAAAATCACGAGCTAATGCTAATCCGAAATAATATGAAAAGAGGCATGAAGTATTGTCTTCTTTCTATCCTTATACATTACACTTTCAAAACAACAATCTCATGATACGCATAACCAATGAGCAAGCAGAATCACAATTTACAGTTCATATATTCCATCAAATGGAAAAGATATGGGGCACATATATCATCACACTCATGGCTGAAGAAAATAATATCTAAAAATGCTAATCATGATTATGGAACCTGTTGAAAGTTGAAACCAAAAATATTTGGCATGCCTCATCAGTCAACAGTCATTACTAAAAGCTTCAAATTCAATACAAAACCCTGATAACTAAGTAATGATATATACTATCAAGTAAGATATTCCTTTTTCATTTCAACCAAAAATAGGGCAGTTAAGTCAATCAACAGTTTAGACAAATGAAACTTCCAAGCCTTTTCCCTGCCCATAATTTGGTATACCGGACACAATAACTTCACAAAATAATATGCACCTTCAATATATCAAATAATATTGAACAAAAAATTAAATCTCGTCAAAATGTGAGCAACTCACAAATTACTATTTCCTTAGTTGGAATCACAATCTAGAACTATGGGCTGAATTTTCCACTAATGCAACAACATGAGAAAACAAGATTTCTTAGATAGGTGCATCTGCTTAGATGAAACGAATAATATCACCTAAACAACATAGATAGCACAGAAATACCTAGACAGTTACATTTCTACATCACACACCTGAAAGCATGTATTTTTGGTTTCCCGATATCCGCTAACATTACAATTTCATTTCAATTAACCTTCCCCTGTTTTTCAAAAAGAAAAATTAACCTTCCCCTGCAACCTAGGAAATTGGTAGCAGATATATATATCAAAGATATATGATATATTCATATCAAACTTTAAGCACTCCCAACCGATAAACAGATAAAAGGAAAGTGTAAAACAACGTAGCAGTCCTTACCGTCGGTAGAAACGGTTGAGCGGAAGCAACGGCGGCGGCGGCAGCAGCTATTTGGATCGGAGTTTTTTTCAGTTCCTGCAAATTTGGTTTCCGACTTTTACCGGACGTCACTTCAGTTAGTTTTTTACGGCTTAATTCTAAAAAACTGCCAACTCGTTTATAATTTTCTGACCTTTCTCTGTAATCACCATTTTTCACTAGTAATAACAGGCATTTTCAAAGGTGATTTTGGTTTTTACCTTACTTTGCCACTAGATTGAATTTCAACATAATAATTTATTAATGGTGGGACAAAGTAAAGTTAATTTTGAAAAAGAAAAATTATCATATTCTTTATCATTCTAACAATTATGAAATGTATATATCATTACTTTGTATTTTATAAAATAAAACTTATTTTGCCTCTTTATATCATTAAATTAACCTACCTTCAACTCATTCAAACAATAAAAATGTGGATAATTAAAATAAAAATAAAATCTCTCATTAATTAAATATAAATTTAATAATTTTTCATATTTTCCCTTATATCATATCATGTGACAAGCATTTTAAAACAATCACATCATATTACACGGTATCATATAGTTCAATAAATCATGTGCTAAACAAATGCCAAAAATCTCAAGGAATGAAAAATATCCTATAAGAAGACGATTTAACAGTAAAACTTCTATAAATGCATATACTTGAGATCAGAAAAAAATATTCATTTATCGAGATTATTAATTTATCGATAAATACATAAAATATTCATTTATCGATAAATACATATTTATTATTTTAGAGAGTATATTATAGTATGTGTCATAAGTTGGAACGAAAGAGAAAAGATACTTAAATAAAGAATGTTTAAATTTTCAATAGAATTTAATTAGTTCATGCATAAATATATATATAACCTAAAAATTTTACCATTTGCTTATTTATTATTGTATTCAAATCTTGAAAATGTAAGAAAAATTAATGTAATATAGTGTATATATTATAGTATTAGTATATGTAGAATATGAAGAGGGTTTATATTAACTATAAGAGAAAAATACTAAATATCAACTACAAATACATATTTTAAGCAGAAATAATTATTAGTTTTGTATTGTTGGTATAAAAACATATATAAATTCTAAATTTATTATAGTAGTTATTATTTTACATTTTTCATGGGCCTTTAATACTTTATTTTTAATTATTAGGGATAATTACACAACTATACAACCTTCACAAAGTAATTACATAAATAACACATAAGTAACTTATTCATACCATTTAACCAAAAATCAAACTTATTTACAAAATTAACACCTATATATACTCTCCCTCTCCTTTTTCTAATCAGTAAGGCTCATAATTGAAAAACTCACGTTCATCATATTGAAAGAAAACCAGTCGAGCATCTCCCCTCCATCTCTTCCACCGATCATTGACGCCGGCAACATCAACATCGTCGCTCTCCTCCACTCCTGACTGCCACTGACACTATCTTCGTCGACCTCCTCCTCCTCGTTTCGAAATCAGATTTATTCTCCTTCTCTTTTTTCATTCTTGGAGTCGACCGCGACAAATCGAAACCGAAACTAGATTTATATGGCAATCTCACTGATCTCACCTCTGTCTCCTCTTCGATTCGATTGTTAATTTCGATTTGGCTGTTAAGGTTTGTCTCCTCCTCTGTTTGCATTTCGATTTCATTCATCTTTTTGTTCAGGTCTTGCTTTTCTTTCAACTGATTCTGGCTCCTCTTCTCCATCTCCTTCTCTTTGTTTAATTCGTTTTTAATTTCGAATTCTAGCTTTGAATTGTGGTGTTGAATCGATTTTTATGATTTTAGATTCTCTTTTGACTTGATTATTCATGATGAAGATGAACAAGGGGAATGCAGAGCTGATATTTTGCAGATGAAGATGATAAAGCTCAAAGATGCATACAAGGTGTTTGATAAAATGTCTTTCAGTATGTAAGGGATTTGTATTGCATGTGTGTGACATATGCGATGTTATGCGAAAACTGTGTAATCTGTTTGGAGTTTTGTGTGATATATGTGTTACATATGTATTGTATATGTAAAAAGTTTGTAAAGTTGTTTTTTTATCAAATCAGTTCGGGAATTTAATGTAAGGGATATGTATTGTATATGTAACACATATGTATGTATATGTAATGGATTTTGTAAACTCATTCTTGTTATGAAATTCAGTTCAAAAATTTCATATGTGACCAATGTATTACATATGTATTGTATTTGTAAAGTTACTCTTGTTATCAAACCACTTCGGGAATTTTATGTAAGTAATAGGTAGTGTATATATAACACACATGTAATGCTATGTAAGTTCAATGTGTGGCATATGTGTGACATATGTATTATATTTGCATTTACAGCGTAAAAATAACAGTTTTTTCCCTGTAGGTGTAATGTGTGACATATGTGTTATAATTGTGTGAACAGCATACTGGATGTAATTA
>CAOJBJ011297386.1:0-14166 GCA_948291685.1 Euphorbia celastroides | reverse complement strand
GTGCACCTAAATTCATTTTAGGGTTTAGTTGAAGTGGAATGACTTTATGTCAAGAATTGATTAATTGTGGGTTTACCTAAATTCATTTTAGGGTTTAATTCCATGTTGAGTGGCTTTATGCCGAAAGGTTGATTAATTACCTAGCTCCAATTTAACGTTTCCTTAATTGACCGCTTTAGGTGATGTTAATGAGAATGGTCATTTTAGACTGGATATGAATGATAAGCAAAGAAAAGGGAAAAGAGAATTATACCTTGTTCGCCTTGGAATCGCTCCTCAAATCCAGATTAATTCATTTAAACTGTAGTTTAAGTTAAAATTTAATCGGGCAGCAATTCAAATGCAATACAAAATTAAAGACTCTAGTTGACAGACAAAAAGCTTCAAAAAGATCGAATGAGGACTTAGAGAGAAAAAAGGCTAGTGCTCCGAATAGCCGGGGGGTCTGGATTACTGAGGCTGAGGAGCCTATTTATAGGCTCGAGAACCGAAAAAGGGGGAAAAACGGGCTTTCCGGCGCGTGGATGACTGACTGGAAACACTCTTTCGGTGCAATTCTTCGTGTTTTTCGTGATTTTCGGGAGTTTCGGACCTCCGAAAATAAATCAGAGACCATTCTGCGATCCTCGTTCCGTTGCGGATGTTTTGAGTGGTATGTTGGCATGGTTCTGGAGACTTTTACCAGAGCTGAGCTGTTTCTTTCGACTGACTTTTTAAGCCAAAAAATCGAGTATTCACACCAGCCAGTACATGATAGTAATAGAAATTGTTCTTTTCACCAGGAGCCAGAGGTTGGAAAGGTCTAACACTATCAAGGAATTTTGCCATTCTGCACATCTAAAAGATCTTACTCAAGTTCTCAGTCTATGGAGGAGATGTCTTGAGAGGGTGCATCTTAAGTGGTGGCCACAAATTTAGCGAGCTTAGCGGGAGCAGTCAGCTTAGATGTAGGTTTTGCCCCTTGGTTGGTAGGAGCATTGGACTTGTATGTGTGAACGGTCTTGAGCTCTTTTGGAAACTCAGTTGAGGATTTGTTTAAACCTCCTCCTCTTGATAATTCTCAATCCTTTTGGAAAAGTCAGCTACTTCATTGAAGGAATGGAACTTGAGAAACTTAAATTTCTCCCTACAGAAATTCCATTGATCAGTTTCACAATCAGAGCTTCCATCTTGGGTGCCCCATTAACCAGAACTTTGACATCCATCCATCGATGGTAGTAATCCTTGAAGGCTTCATTTGGTCTTTTCTTGACCATTTCAAGGTCAGACAAAGTGGTTTCAACTTGAGTATTGTAGGCATATTGTCGCACAAATGCCTCGCTGAGTTCATCCCATGAATCTCTAAATGAGGCTCGCAGCTTCATGAACCACTAATAAGCGGCACCTTTGAGTGTTGTAGCGAATAGGTCAATGATGTGGCCCTCATTGAGCCCCTTGCATGTCATGACTCAAACATAGTTCTCAATGTGGACTTTGGGAGGACCATTGTCACCATATTGATCCATCTTCGGTAGGAAAAGCCTTTAGGGAGAGGTTCCCTAGTTTAGCTCTTCATAGCACTAGGAGAGATGCATTTCCCAAATCTGAAGTTTGCCATTTATTTGAGTTTAGGTAATAGTGGATTGATATCTCCATACTTCTCCTTGAGTGTCTTATCCAGAATGTTAGCGATCACAAGACTGTGAGGCAGATTACTTTCATCATGCACGCCCTCAAGGTGAGGCATGATGTCATGAACAGATTCATCGTCATCAAAGTCGAAAGCCTTTTGAGCCTCCTTGAAGGACTGGGCGAAGCCTGGTGTAGTCATAAGAGTCTTCAAAGTCTCAACAAGGTTGTTGGCAAGACCAGAGTTAGGGTTTGTGTCTCCCTCAACCATTCTTAAAGGGTCGGACTGTTGTTTGTCGGAACTGTCTTAAGAGTGAACTTCCACGGACCCAGGAGCCAGTGGTGCAGTTGGAGATTGTCGGTCAAGTCTTTGACCAAAGCTATGCCAGACGGGTTCAGGATATTGTTTTCTTCGTCGCAGACCAATATGAGAATTAACCTTAATCAGGTTTGTTGCTTGAGCGCTCGTAGTGATGATGATGATGATGATGATGATTATGATGATGATGATGTTATGAATCTAAATGCATGTGTTATGAATGTAAATGCATGCAATGCAACATTTTAGCCTTTATCTTTTAAGCCCATAAAACATAAGTTGAGAATTTCAAGATAATTCAACTTTTATTATTCAAAATTAAACCACGAGTCATAAGCTCATTACATCAAATAAAGAAAGAAACCATAAGCCTATTCTATATCTTGGTAAATCTTGGTGATCTCCATCCTTTCCTTGGTTGTGAACTTGTAATGATACTCGAAAAGCCATTGCTTGGAAACATTGCTACCTTGATAGTCTGTCAGTTGTTCTTGGTCAATCTTCATGCCATGAATCTGACGGTGATACCTCCAAATCTTCTCAAACCTTGCTATCTCTCGGGTCTTGTAAAATTCATTATTGTTTAGGTGGGCCACCGTATTTGGGACTCCTTGTTTGAGTGCATATTGTCAGTAAATCCGTTGAGGGTAATAGCGAATGATTCACTCCAATCCTAGCAAAGTGACTCCTTCACCCTTGAGTTGTTGAACGGTTGAATAGATCTTCCACCATGGACATACCCAACAAATATCTTCTTTGGAATTATCATTCATCCAATCAAGCCATCGCCCCCAAGACGTGTCCCATAAGAAGTCAGGGGAAAAGTCGCATTCCCAGAACTGGTTTGGATTGCGCAGGGTAGAGAAAACAGGAGGGAGAACCAGCTTGAACTTCTCAGTTAACCAAATGTGCAGCAAGAGAGGACTCCCCACAAGTGGCTTAGGCTTTGCCCCTTGTGTGGTGTCTAGGCTGGCTATTGTCTCAGCAAGAATGACTCCGACAGGTGTAGTCTAGCCATCGAGTTGTGGAAGTATAGAGAGCATGTGGAACGAGACAATACTTGAACTAGATATGCAAAGATGACAACCCATGAGGATTAGGATCATCAATGGAACCCAAGCAGGATTAGTAGGCTCCAAGTCTTCAAGTATCTCCATGTCTTTGTCCAATTTTACTCCAGGATGTTTTGGACGGTCAGAAACTAAGCTGCGGAGTTGAGCTGGGGGAAGAGAAAGCCACTTTAGAGAGGAATGGTGTTCATTAGGTTTCCTTGTTGGAAGCGCCATCCTCAAGTGTGTTGATGGGGTTATGCCCATGATTGCGCTGAATTCTTCCAAGGTAGAACAAACCTCGAAATGATGGAAACGATAGACATGATCATCTTGGTCCCATACCTCGAAAGTAGCTCTCATAAATCTTGGATCAATGTCATAGTTGTGGTAGCTCTTCATCTATGAAAAGCCATAATGTTGCAGTCTTTCCCATTCTTTGTTGTTCAACTCAATCAGGAAGTCACGAAAGTAGCTCTTGACAGAGGTTAAGGAATGCATCTCGGCTGCAAAATGAAAAGGTTAGGAAAAAGACATTCTCTTGGTTTATGTTTCATGGGCTTATTCATTTTTAAAGGCCAAAATGCATATGATATGGTTCCAAACTAAAGGTTAATGATGATGCATGATGTTTGGATGCATGTACACGTCACATACAAGGTACAAACAAGACAAGTTGACATATGAGTAAATAATTCAAGTAGGCATGTATACAAATTAAGTTATAATGCATAATAAATGTCGATTTGATCGATGATTTCCTCCAACCTTATTCCTCCAACCTGCTTTAATTAAAAGCCAAGTTGCATAAAGCGTGTTTGGAAAGACCCTAAGAATGGCTCTAGGAACTTACTACATGAGGTATTGGGTTTCTAAGGGGTAAAAGGTTCCCAACAACAAGCTACTTGTTGAGGGTGACCCATCCATCCAGACTTCAGGTCTAATCGGCATGTCGGAGTGGGAGGTTGAGAAGAAGAATATGCATGATGCAATGACTTAGATTATTGAACCAAATAATTAACTTTGTCGGGTGGAACTTTCAACAGTCGTCAAAGGATAAATTTTCAAAAACTATACCCCACATGTGAAGGCTTTTGCTTAGTCCTACGAAGATATGCCCGGCATGGACTGACAAATTGTGGAACATCAGATTCCTACTAATCCAAAAATTCGGCCTGTCAAGCAGAAGTTGAGAAGGTTACAACCTGAATGGGCTGAAAATATTAAGGAAGAAGTTTCTAAGCAGATTAGGGAAAACTTCTTAGAAGTTGTGGAGTATCCCACTTGGTTGGAAAATATTGTTCCTGTTGCAAAGAAAGATGGAAAAGTTAGGGTCTGTGTCGACTTCAGATATCTGAATAAGGCTACCCCAAAGGATGATTTCCTGCTCCCACATGTGGATGTGTTGGTTGACAGTGCCGCTAGAGTAGCAATGTACTCACTTATGGATGGATTCATCAAAAGATAAATTTTCGAAAACTATACCCCACATCGAGATAAATTTTCTTAAAGGGTATTGAATCAAATAATTAAATGTGTATGCAATTCAGATTGTTGTTTCCAATTTACATGCATATAATTCAAGAATAAATCAATCAAGTGGTGAACCCTACATGCAATAATTCTAAATTCAATTCCGGCAATGAATACAAGTCAACCACAAAATATTTACAAGTCAAGGTTCCAAATTAATCATGTCAATGATTCCTAACTAGCATGCTTCTAAATTAATTCTATAACACTTCTATAAAGGAAATAAATGCAATCTAATACTTCCTAAATCATGCAATTAAATTCTAATACTAAAAGGGAAAACTCCTAAGTTTGAAAGAAGATTTATTCCCATATTAGAAAAGATTAAAGAGGATATTTTTAAAAGTTTTACTTATTTACAAAACAAGAAACAAATTATTTTGGAAAAGACACTAAAAAGGATTTATTTCACAAACATGGCAGATTCACTATTTTGGAGAAAACGATATTGGAAAAAATACCAAACAAACTCCAAATTACATGAAATTTGGTACACGACTCAATAAACATGTTACGAAACTTCAGTAAAAATTTCAGACTCAATTGACAACGAAAAGTCAGTGAAAAAAAGCTCTCTGTTATAGATTGTAAAAAAACTCTACTTTAAGCCAAATTGATTATTCGAAAACCTTCCTGAAGTCGGATTAAACTTAAAATCTCTAGATATCATATTTAATGAGTCTAGTTTACAAAAAAATTAGCCAAAACATTTTTGCTTTACAGAAAATCAACGCCACTTCAAAACAGTCCCAATACTCCAGAAACGACACATAAAATATGTCTACTTCAGTGAATTTTATCTTTTTAAATACAAATCAATTTGAGGCGATTTTAGACTTTTTAGAAAAATCTTTGAGTTTAGTTTAAAGAAAAAATATGAGAAAAATACAAATGGACAGAGAAATACAAGAAAAACGTTGAAAATTAAAACTGGTCAGAAACAGTGAATTGTTGAAATTGGCATATTGAATTTATACATGGTATGAGGTGGTTTCTTGAATTCAAGACATGGCAAATGACAATGAAGCATGGAAAATCACAGAGAAGCATGGAAAAACATGATATTATACAACAACAACATGAATAATCATGGATTTTCACTAAGTTAAGGCCTCAGGATACCAACCTCGAATCCAATCTTTTTGTTGAATCAAAGTTGATGTAGGGTTGAACTCGAACTCCCTCAAACCGCTCCAAGTCACGAACCGATCCTGAGAGACTCCAAAAGAAGATGAATTTTTTCCAAGAAAATTTTTGTGAAAATTGATGAAAAGAACCGAAAAGGCGGATTTTTGAGTTCTTGAAGTAAGGATTTCGGCTAGGGTTCTTGAGGTTTCAGGTTTGGAAATGTTTTTTTACGATGTGAGAGGCTCTTGATCCCAACTAGATTGGAACCAAGTAAAATAACCTATGAGAAATTTATTCGGGTTGTGAAACAAAGGTGAAAATTATTTGAGGTAGGCATGGGTCAGCCAAGCCTACCACCCCCAACAGCTCCTTCGGGGGCTGTTCGGGGGGCTCCCAGGGTCCGATTCGAGGGTCGTTTTTTGCAAAATGACCCTTGAATGTGAAATTGTTATGTAAGAGAGTATGTTTGATGATTTAGATGTCAATTTTAATGTAGGATTCATGGAGAATTGATTCGGTCTTTCGGGTCCCTCGGGTAAGGCAATTTTTGGCAATTTTGGCTCTTTTCTTGCAATCGAATGGTTCTAAATGAACCGTGGGTATGTAAAATGAGATGAAAAAAGGTGAGCTGAGGTAAATGAATATGGAATGTAAGATTGGATTGAACAGAAGTCAGTTTTCTCTCTCTCGAGATTCCTCGGTTCGCGACTTGTCGGCAGTTCTTCTAATTTAAGTTCAACCTTGTTTTTCAACCTTATAATCATAAAAAATGAGATTCAAGAAAGTAGATATCGGGTATCGATTCATCATAGGCATCAGATAAAAATCCGATGCTCAATATAGCCTAGTTGGTGCGCTTTTCGAGTTCGAATCACAAATTGATCAACTAAAACCTCCATTGGAAAATTGTCAAAAGCCTCGAGTATGGATCCATGGCAGACCAACTCTATTGATTGTCACGGTCAAATTACCCACTGAATCGGAGCACTTCACGTTTCCCAAGGAAACAAGTGTTTTATCCCCAGTCGATATTGAAATGTATTTCCCCAGCGGAAAGTTTTTCAAACACACAGATCCATAGCGGACCACCAAATGCACAATCCCCAGCGGATTTCGACGATTTATCTTCTTCAAAAAATTGTCATTTCAAAAATTATTTTCAAAACTGTTTTGTGCCACAGTTAGACCACACTCACTAGATGCATCATAACTTTTAATTTTCTTCCAATAAAAGTTATGCGCGCAAGGGGCAAACTGTGAGTAGGGTCCACTCAGCCTGATGATGAATGTTTAACCTGTTTCTAGGTATGGGCGAAATGCTAGCGGAGCCGGCAGAAGACCGATTGTGCATCTGATAACTTTGGAGGTTAGACTTTGAAATGTTTGGAGCCCTAACTCTGAAATGTCTAGAATCCCTAATTCCTAATGATCCTTGGAGCTCTGACTTTGTAATGTCCGGAACCCTGATTCCGAAATGATATTGGAGCCCTAAGTTTGAAATGTCCAAAAATCCTGGAATTCCTAAAAATTCCAGAAATATCTTAAAACCTTGATTCCGAAAAATCGGAAATCTCTCAAAAACTCTAAACCTGAAAAATCCCGAAAAACCCGAAAAAGTTGTACAAAATTCTCCCGAAAGAGTTTTTACAGAAAGTCAAAAGTTCTGTACATTTAACGACTAGTTGACCCTCTAGATGACTGCTAGATGTCATCTTCTAAAAGGTACCAACTGGCCGATTGGCTATATTGCACCTAGTCTACACATAGGTATAAACTGGCCGATCAGCTAGATTGACACCCCGAGATGACTATAAAAAGGACTCTACTCCCATAATTCCAAACCACCTCTCAAGCATATATTCGAGCTTGATGACATTCTAAGCCTCTTCTAAGCTCTTCTAAGCCTTATTAACCCTTTCATAAGCCATTCCAAAGCCATTTTAGGCATTTTGATCAAGTCTTTCCCCCAGAAAACTGATTCTGAAGCTGTTAAAAGACCCTAGTACCTGGGCATCAATTGACTTCACTTTAAGATCCGTATCTCGAGCAAACTACTATTAGGATAGTTAATGATCCGATTCTGGACCTTCCCTATACGAATTCCTTCTGAAACTCTGCCAAATTCCTAGAGATTTCACATCCCGTACCCTTCTATAGCCTCCTATAGCTTGGGATTGTCTTTCAAATCTCCAATCATAGTCAGAATTCTGCCGAAGTAAAGATCTATCTTACTTGGATATCACCAAAATCCAACCTGGAGTGCTGCCAAATTTCTCTCGATCATCTCACAGTCTGTCCCAAACCGGCCCAAACGAAAAACCCAACCACAAGGAAAGGTAAACTGAGGGTTCTTGGCTGTTACGCCCAACTTTACTGCATCGATTGATTGCATCATAAAGCATATGTTCATGATTCTGGATTTCTTTATTATGAACACACGCAAGGATACTCTGTAAGTATGCCTAAACCATACACTATTTAAATTACGCAAGGTATATAAAACAAGTGTGTAATAAAATATACCCTAGGTATACACACCAATGTGAGTTATTTTATGGTATATCATTGTTAATGTTGGATTGATGTCATGAGTAAACTTTTTTGTGCAAACCCATTTCTCTGATAATTCCTGCTTATGAGCTGAACCAGGTGGCAACTCCAAACTGTGTTTATGAAAATTATTTGCTATTAAGCAATTGTTTTCAATTGTTTTACCAAAACTAAATGTTTTGGCACATCATAGCTGACCCAATGACTTTTATTACGAGATACGAGGTATCTAGACCTTGATATCTGGGCCATAGGATCGATTCTGATGCAAGATCTCCCTCCCGCTGCAAGTATGTGCCGTTACAGGTGACCCCTATCTGCCCTCCAAGTCCGTGGTAGTGAATCCTTTTTGAACCTTCTCTCGCCCGCTCAAGTTTTTGGTGACTCCCTAAGGCTGACCAGCTGAATGGGAAGGGGAGGAAGAGGTTCGCCCGCTCACAGCGTGATTGCATTATTGAACTGCAAATGTTATTTATTGCATTGCATATAGCTAATTGAGGCGGCCTCCTTATATCTAGCTGTGATCGCCCTCCTTGCCAAATCTCTGTAAACACAGATTTCTGAAAGCCACGACAAATAATGAGCATCAACTTGGGTGTTAAAATCCCTACTCAGATTTATGTTCTTCGTTCGGCGGTTGTGCCACAGTGTTTCGATACGACTGTCCTAAAAGCTATTGATTGTCCCAAAAATGCCATTGAAGACATTGGGAAAGCGTTGTTCATAGCCGTACTACCTCCTGAGTCGATCTGGAGAGTAGAATGTTGCTTCTGAGAATCAAAACAGGATAACTCGATTGTCTCCATGTCCATAACAAATCGATGAATGTTTAGCCAAGGGAATACCCACACAATGTCATCTGTGGGAAAATTCTAAAGGAGAGACCGCCAACCGCGAATTGAGCGAGTTTGGAAATGACTATCCGTCAGGCTTTGGCTGAAGTATTAAGAAGGATTATATTTACATCCCAAAGGTGCGGAATAGATTCCAAGTTTCTCCTGTAGTCATAGCTACAAAATGTGGCATTGTGAGAATCAGTACGTCAAAATGTAATGTCAAGAACGGAACTATGTCTGCATGAAGAAGTGTATTACTCCCACGAGCCGAAACAATATCATCATCATGAATGGAATCAAGAAAAAGCCAGGTCTCAGCCAAGTTGATGCTAGCTACGGATCTCTGACCTTATTTGTTCCAGAATGGGAATAACCACGAAGCTGTAGGTGTCTCTATCTGTCTCACACAGAAAATATCCAAAGATCAAGAAGGCAAAGGTCCTTACCCAACTCTCCTCATGCAGAGATAGTGTTTGTAAAACTTTAAGAGCTTCTCTCAAGTTAAGGTCGAAATCCTCATTCACCACAAGGCTCTTAAGTTTCCCGCATAGCATAAAGAATTTCCCCAGCTCACAATGAGACCGATCATGGGACCTAGGAATGACAATGTTACCACTCATAGGAATGTTCAGCATTGCTTCAAAATCCTCCAACATTCGGCACAACTCATTCTCACCAAAGCGAAAAACATGATCAACTGAGTCATATAAGCTTATTGCTACTTGAAGGAAATTCTCGTTTGGCAGAATTTAAGCAAAATTTTGCATATTCCACAAACCATATCGCTCAAAACAACACCAATCTTGATCACAAACTGTTTCCAGAAAAGCCTTCACTTCAGTGATTAAGACATACATCTTATTTGCTAGAGAATAGAGGAGAAACAAAGAAAAGAAGTAGAAGTGTGAATAAATAATTTAGTCGATTGGCCAGATTGCAATCATGACAAGACATCACATAAGTCAAATCATGTCTTCTACTTGAAGCAAAATGCACAGAAAAAGTTGATTAGAAGTGAAAATGGTCGTGCGTCTAGTTTCTTAATGAAGATAAACGATTCTTTCAGTATTTAGATGTTGGAATAATGGAAATGAAAGATTCTTTTCATAAATTGAATGAAATGTTCATACAAGCCTATTGATTGAAAAGAAAATGGTTGCACTGAGCCAAAAAGCTACACTACTGGAAGAAGCCACCATCGTTTGGAAACGGAGGGTGAGCGAAGTTCTCAAACAAGACCCCTAATCGACAAGCGAGCTATATTTCCTCAAACCAAGATGTCATGTTCCAAAGCCGATTCTGAAACACATTGCATTGCATTTTTATTTTGCATATATATACATATTGATTGTAGGTAAAAGTACTCATCGCCATCGCGTGTCTGCTCGATGTCCACTATGTAATGGCTGAATGTAGCATCCCTCCATCTCTCCGGATATCCTTTACGGGAACTTGAGCCAAACCAAATGATAATTAGCTAGGTGTAAGAATTGGTAGTGTTATTGAAAGTTAAAGTCAAGAGTGCTTACATGGGTGGTGTTCGCTAGATCGAACCCCATGTCGAAAGGTGCAGTAGTCACCAATGTCGGATACTGCGGGAGGAGGTCACTCCTGTAGATCATGAAAGGAATCAGACCACTACCATAGTCCCGATGTCCCTCCACTACTGTCTGAGGTGCTAGAGCTGTGCTAGAAGAGCCTCATCCTCTCTTCTTCCGACTCTGCTAACCCTGCAAGTTAAGGTCAGAAAAGAGAATGGTATGAAGAGATGAAAAAGAGATTTCACCAACGTACCCTATGAGAGGTCTCGCCCCCACCGGTACCGCTCTAGCCGCTTGGATCACTCTAACCATCCAGACCTCCAGCGTCGGGATCGTCACCACCATCACCCTTGTCTCCGTTGCTCGTAAGGTCAGCAAACGGGTTCCTACCGGGAAAACCAAGAAGAGCTTCCCGACAGAACACGTCATAAGATGGATAACAAAGAGAAAATCTCGGCTCTCCTACCACTCGAGTAGAAACAAGCTGCAGCGGTTAAGCCCGAAGCGATGTGCACTTCGAAACCATCTCTCATCAGCGGGCCCATATCACTATAAGCCAGTTGAGGCCAAAACACCCACCGAGGTACCACTCGATGGAGCGGCTATCGCTCATCAGAAAATTTCAATCCATGAATGGCAGAGCTGCCCTCATCTCGACACTCCAAGTATCCACCAGACCCCACGGGTTATCCAAAATCCATGAAAGAAGTAGTGAATGAGTCATAATTGATGGAAAATCGAAAAAGCGCAATCGTAATGAAAGGAATCATACCGTATCCCGAGAAATGGTCCGAGAACGGTCAATGAAATCAAGATTCTTGATGGCCTCCCACTTTTGATAGTAGAAGGGATAACGAGGAAACTGGTCAAAACCGAATCTTTCCCTTGTCCCTGGAGAGGTAATGATCCTATTCTCAATGAACCAGATCTGCAAAAATAAGCAAAAATGAGGACAAATCAGAAAATTAGAAGAAGAGGAAAAGACAGCTAGAAAAGTTAAAAAATTACCACCACGAGTGTTTGGCAGCTCTGGATGTACAAGTTGTGCTTCCGAGCAACAACGTCCAAGGCGAAGTAAGTCTATGCCAAGATCGCTCTACCCCAAGCCAAGTCATTGAATTAACTAAGGTCAATCAAATGAGGGAGCAGACTCATGTTAAGTTGAGATGATCCAGTCGAAAAACAGCTGAGTCATGGCATAAAGCATAAAATCCTGAGCTTCTACTCGAGGGCCAAATGCCTGAGGGTTCTTGTACTATAACTTCACCATCTTGTTCACAGAGTTGTTGTATCTATCATGCCCAATGAGATTCGTCACCAATGTCGGGTTATGTCTGGCATAAAACCCACAGTTGAAATCGATAATGACTCCATTAAAGCGAAAGTTGAAAAATGGCACAAACGTCAACTGGAGTAATGGTGTACTCTCCATAGCCAAAATGGAAGGTATGCGTCGAGTCGGACCATCAGCTGAAAAGCTGACCAATGCGAGAGGAGCGAACCCGAGAATATCCACGTCAGTGGTTGTAATCCTGGAACTGCATGAATCGGTCGAGAAAAGACTAGTCCACAATGGCCCTCGCACCAAGGCTAAGCTTCCTATACCACTTGTGCGGCTCTTGAATATTTCCCGGCTTGTGGTGCGTAACCTGGTAAATTCCATTTGTACTCAATAAAATATTGATGATGCATTTTCACAAGATTTGGTTTCAAAAATGATGAATGAATTTTCAAAAATTATTTCTATAGGAATATAGTGGTTTTCTCAAAAACTATAGTTTTTTATAAAGGATTTATAAGCATGCATGATTTCCCCAATATTGGAATTTTTTCCTAAAAGCCTAGTGATTGTCCAAAAAATTTTCATTGCAGTTCAAACGCTATTTTACTAAAAATTGCATTTCAAAGGCTATTTTCCTAAGAATGCTACTTTCCTCAAGATGGATCTAAAGGTTTGGTCTAAGTTTTCCTAATGCTTCTAAATCCTAAAAGTTTTACTAAAAATGCATTGAATTGAAATAAAACTATTGAAAAAAATTTGACTTATCAATTGGTGAGAAAGATGCCTCGAGTGGTCAAATGCCTCTGGAATATATTCTCCCGCCGCGATGTTCTGGTATGTTCGACCTGGAGGCATGCCATAACGAGCCGCGATAGACTCAACGGGGATCGCGACCATCTCCCCGTTGGCAAGAACCTTGACGAGCTCATAGTCAGAAAGCAAACTTTCGACCCGAAAATTGGAGAGTTTTAACTACATGAAAGTGACTAAAAATTGAAGCAAAAATCCGAAGGAGGAAGAAAACGCCATTGAAACTCGGAATTGGAGTAAAAGGATGCAAGAAAATAATGGGAGAAAAGAAGAATGAGAATTGGTGGAAAGAAAAGGAAGCTCTCGGTTAAATATATAGAGGTTGCAATCTGGACGATCTGCTAGATTGCACCCTAAAGTTACCGTTACGTGGAAAGTTACCGTTGCGGTAAGAGTAACTTTTTCAGTCAATCAGGTAATAGTATGATCTAGCCGATTGACTAGATTGCACAATGCAGTTAATTTCATTTATTGGCATTTTTATTGTAAAATTTAATGTTTCGGGACATCCCCGATTCCCGAATTTTTCATCCACGCATGAAAAAATGTTTTTCAAATATGGGTAGACACAATTTTTCAAAAATTGTATTTTTCAAAATTTTACTGATGCATAGCCGGTCGGCGCACTTTTCGAGTTCGAATTACAAATTGATCAACTCATAGCCCCACTGAAAAATTGTCAAAAACCCCGAGTATGAATCCATGACAAACCAACTCTATTGAATGTGACGACCGAATTCCCCATTGAATCGGATCCCTTCACATTTCCCAAGGAAACAAATGTTTCATCCCCAATGGATGTTGAAATGTATTCCCTAGTGAAAAATTTTCAAAATTGCACGGATCCATAGCAAAAAAATTGTACGGTTTCGATGAATGCACAATTACAAGCGGATTTCGACGAATGGACAATCCCCAGCGGATTTCGACGATTTATCTACTTCAGAAAAATTGTCTTTTCAAAGTTGTTTTGTGTCGCAGCTGGACCGCACTCACTAGTGACGCATCATAACTTTTAATTGTCTTCCAATTAAAGTGTTACGTGCGAGGGGCAAACTGTGAGCACGGTCCACCAAGCCTGATGATGAATGTTTAACCTGTTTTTAGGTATAGGCGAAATTCCAACAGAGCCGACTGAAGACCGATTATGCATCCGAAAAACCCTCGGCGCTTAGACTCCAAAATGTATGGAACCTGTGGGCACGCCCACCGGTTTTGTACCAAGTTAGGCCTTTAGTGAAGCCTAGTGTTATGGAGTCACCACTTAATTAAATTTTTACAGGTCAATTAAGAAAACCCTAAAAAGCAAACCAGAGATGGATTCGGGGAACATGTCTTGATTTGTGTGTTGGAATATATGAAATGCAGGTGAAAAGATGCTTTTTCGTTATTTGACTTGAAACCCGTAATTAATTACGGATTGGCCTACATATCCCATATTGAATAGGGAAATCAAAGTCAATGTAGTTCAGGAGAATGCCTATTGAAAGGCAAAGGATGCTTTATGCAT
>CAOJBJ011296992.1:0-11767 GCA_948291685.1 Euphorbia celastroides | reverse complement strand
CCATGGAATTTGTCGGCACGACTGTTGAGAGTTTAAATGTAAGTAAAGAAGAATTGTGTTGTTTGTCCATTTTATGAAAAAAAGACCTTACTTTGTTTCTTCTGTTTTCTGTTATAATTAGATGGAAGAGCGGATGACATTATGTAATATGGTTGTTGAAGCTGGAGGGAAGAATGGAGTTATCCCTGCTGATAGCACTACTTTCAAGTACCTTGAGGTATTTTCATTCAGATTATGTCTTTTTGTAAGCTTTGTCCACTGCATTATTTGGATTTTTGTTAATAATTCCATGAGATTGATGTTTTCATGCAAGAGCTCACTGTGTTATCTTTGTGTTATTGACAGGAGAGGACATCAGTTCCATATCAACCAGTGTATAGTGATGACAAAGCAAGGTATTTTTTTATTATAAAATCACTGACAGATGATTATTTCTTATTTTATCAAAAGTTTATGGTGAGAATTTCCATACCAATGAAGTCGTTAATATTGTTCACTGAGGTTGAAGGTTTTTGTTTTCTTACGGCTGTTAGATAGTTTTCGGGAATTTATCATGATGAAGTTTTCACCTCTTGGAAAGATTAAGGCCTTTTAGCATCTTATAACGTGCCCCTTCGAAATAGATCCCTTGGCCCAATCACATTAGTTCATTTCTGCATTTTTTTCCCAGATGAAGTTGTAAACCTTAATTATTATGGTAATGGAATTTTATTTAATAGTTGAATGGCCCAAGTTGGTGATTTAAGTATGAAGTTAGTCCGTGAACTTTGAAAAAGATGTCAAATAAGCCTAAATGAAATTTTCAATTGGTCATGAACTTGATACATAGGATTAGATTATCTCAAAACGAGAGGCGTTGACTGTTGATGTAATTTGGTTCATTGATGCGTTTTTTAAAATAGTTTGAACTGAAAACAACAAATTGAGGACGACTCAATATGTCATTTCGAACCTATTTGACCTAGCTGTCGATATTTGTGGACCGAGTCTAAGTTGAGATCACCATATATTGTGTTGGAGATTTTAGACTTGATGCATTATCAAATGTATATTATTCAACTGATTTGGAAAAGCTCTTCCCTCGAGGTTCTATATGAGTCGTCAGAACTTGTAAAAATGACAATACCTTTTATAAATGAAAGATCATGGATCATAGATAATTTAGAGATTTGTATCGAATGTTGGAAGAAGGGAACTGAAATCCAAATAATGATAACTCGTACATATTTCTCTGTATATGGTGGTTGAAAGAACACAGTTATTTTCTGTTATTACATTGATGCGACTTTTTATCTTACTCATTTCATTTTGTTTCCTATTTTTAGATTTCTATCCGAGTACAGATTTGATGTCTCGAAATTGGAACCCTTAGTTGCAAAGGTTTGTGATTGTATTTTGCTTCTTATGTACAATCTTGTTAGTAATAGTTGGTAAATATATTTGACTAATTCATAATTTGGAATGACACCATCTGTATATTTATATTTGTCAGCCTCATTCTCCTGATAATCGTGCACTGGCAAGAGAATGCAAAGATGTCAAAATTGACAGAGTATACATTGGATCTTGCACTGGTGGAAAAACAGAGGATTTCATGGCTGCAGCTAAAGTTTTTCTGGCTTCAGTAAGAGTCATCTATGTGTTTCTTCTATTTTTTTGTCAAAAGTACATCAATAACAGTTTCAGGTTATGCACAAAAGCAAATATATAGTTGTGAGCCCCGGCTCCGAAAACCGCAACCTTTCATTTTCCCCCTTTTTTCTCTTTGTTGAAGAGTGACTATGAAGCATTGTCTAAGGGTGTATGGAGTCTGAACTACCATCCCTGGTCTCATCATGTGATTTCAGTTTTTGATTTCATTCACCTCCAGTGTGACATATTATGCTCTGCATGCAGGGTAAAAAGGTGAAGGTGCCCACATTTCTTGTCCCTGCTACACAAAAGGTTTGTACATTGGAGTTTTTTGTCCATAAGTTTGGGTACTCTGATGCTGAAGTGGATAGTCTTAAGTTGAGTGACTGGTATTGTCTCCAAATTTGACAGGTTTGGATGGACGTGTATAGTCTGCCGGTGCCAGGGTCGGGTGGCAAAACATGCTCTCAGATATTTGAAGAAGCCGGCTGTGACACTCCTGCCAGTCCTAGTTGTGGGGCTTGTTTGGGAGGACCTAAAGACACCTATGCCCGCATGAATGAACCCATGGTATGTTCACTATTGTTTGCTTTGCCCTTTAACTGCATACGTATATCTAGTTGATGTTGCCCTTCGATTTCACGTTTTGAATCTATACTGAAAGCTCCCAATTCTCTCAATAGTAGCACCGTGGCTGTGTCCTCTTGTTGAAAGAGCTTTTATAGTTTCCGATTATTGGAAGAGCTTATGTTATTAGCACCCTGTGGCCTAGTATCAAAGATTCCAAGTGAAGTTCTTAATGATACAAAAGTCTGTACCTATATTTCTCCCGGAAATGGATTGGTCATTGTATCTGATTTTCAGCTTATCAGCTTTTAAATGAACTTTTTTTTTTTGGTAAGCAGCTTTTAAATGAACTAGCTAATAAAGATCATAGATGAGTAACTGTTTCTTGGAAGTTGAATGTATTCATTATCGCTTTTTACTAGTTATGCCTGTGTTGAAACTTATAGTGCTGTGTCGTTTCAGGTGTGTGTCTCAACTACCAACAGGAATTTCCCGGGGAGAATGGGACACAAAGAAGGGCAAATATATTTGGCCTCCCCCTACACAGCAGCAGCATCTGCTTTGACCGGTTATGTCACTGATCCCCGGGAGTTCTTGCATTAGACTGCTCATGTTCTGCTTCTACACTTTCCTGCCACTGCAACTTCTTCAATGCAGAATCTTTAGCTATTTGAGTATGTTGTATTGAGTCCTGTTCTTTTTTTGTACTTGAATGATGGCTTAATTGATGAAATAAGTTTGCATCGAGTGTTGAATGTAATGGATCAACTCAAGATTCTGTCTCAATTAAATGCAAGTGCAGCCGTGTTTACCCCTATTTTTTGATGAAATGTCTACCCCTTTCTAGTTTCATGATATATTGGTGGACATTAGTTTAAGGCCATATATTATGTGAAAATGTACCTAAACGTACCATATGACATACTAATGCTAAAGAGCAGACAAAAAATCAGGACTTGGTAGGGATCTTTAAATTTGTTTGAAGCTGTAAATTATATACTTTTAATCTTTGACTGATGGTAATCAAGAACATGTATCATGATCAACTGATTATGTCACGCATAAATTAACCTTGAAAGTTAAATGAGATGACAAGAATGAATTATGAATAAAAATGGAACATAATTAAAGAAAAGTTGCCCCCGCCGCCTTTTTTACTTCACTTGAATTTTCCGGTTGTTGATACAAGAAGGATATTGCTCAAGTAAATAAATTATTTACACATTCATATCTATTACTTAAAAAATGAATGACCCTGCCGTATTAAGTAAAATAAGAACCCCTCTAAAACCTGAATTATACTGAAGAAGAAATGGCCTATTATGATCCAAGCAACGGACTGCAACTACAGCCTAAAGAGCTTCAACTACTTGAGGCTTTGACTTGGGGTCCTTTTTGGGCCGACCGCTTCGCCTTGCCCCATCACTTGACAAAAGTTCCAATGCTTTTTCTAAGCTCACATTTTCCGGCTTCATGTTCTGCACACAACTAACTAGTCAACTCCCTTTATCTTTCTTTTTCTGCTGCATAAGATAAAACAATTACCTTTGGAACTGAAGCACTTGTTCGTCGATGTTTCACAACAAATCCAACCTTTGCTAGCTTCAATATCACTGGATGCCCATCTGTCGGGTGTTTTCCCTGCAAAAAATTGACCACATTTCAGCAAAAAAAAGGAAAAAAAAACATTTTGGGCACAGCATTGGCAAGCAAAGCATACCAGTGTGACTGGGTAACGCAACAACTCTAGAGCTTCTTCCACTGTAATACTATCCACATCCTTCATCTGCACAAAACACCAACATGATAGTTTCAGCATCCACTTATTTTTTATATTTCAATATATGAATAAGAAATTATGAGCTACTCGAATGAAGAACAAAATCAATGATGTGCCTTTGGCAGAAGCTATAGTTGAACAGAGGATTTCAATTAATTCAAATAGCTATAACGTACATGAGAAACAGAGGCTCTTTTTGGTGAGTCCCCCTTTCTGTCTTCACCCAGCTGCACATAAAATCCATAGGGGCCATTCTTCAAGAGAACCTGAAACACAATTTACATGTTATTTTGGAATTTTCAAACAAAACTACTTTGAACAACCAATATATAGTTAAACAAAACCTTTTCCTTGGAAACTGGATGAACCCCAAGCAATTTTGGCTCCTCCACAGAGTTGTTCTGAGGAACTTCTTCCTCTTCTTCATCGCCATATAATGTCTTGGCAATGTACCTATACAACCAACCCACACATTAACCACAAAAACGAGACAAGGACATACCCAAAGCGTCTATACTTATAGAGAGAAAGACCAGTTGATTAAATCAGGAGAGCTTATCTATTTTTGTTCTCATTTCAATAGATTTTTTAATGTGGATTGTGAATTCTGCAAAGAATGTACAATAGATATTCATACTCACTTGCACTTAGGATGTTGATCGCAGCCGATAAAATAGCCTGCTCCAAACCTACTTACTTTGAAGATCAAAGTCCCCTCCAAACAACTGAAATAAGTTCAGCCATTGCTAATGTTAGAGAGTAGCAGCAACTGAAATTGGTAGGCAACAGGGAAGGTAGAAGAAACTATAATAGTATTTAAATATGGGTCAGCTGTCTTCCTTTGCCTACATTTATACTTGTATTGCTTATATATTACAAGACTACTCTAATGCAAAATTTAGATGTCGACATGGTATCACAGCTTTTGGCCTTCAACATGGTGTCAAAGCTGTTCAACAGTTAAGAAAACAGCAGCTTGTTTACAAGGAAAAAAGGAAGAAAATGAGAGGAAAGTATGTGCCAATCACCTCGGGCATGCCTTGCTTTTATTAGGGAGCATACCAAACAAATAATCCCCAAATATTTTCTCTAGCATCTTCTCCACCTGAAAACAGATTGAAACCATCTACCTCTACATCTTTCTTCTTTTTATAAATACCAATAAATTTTTCTACAATTCAGGAACCTGAACAAACCTGGTGGATATGGACATTATCTGCACGCTTACAATATGAGCTGAATCGACTCCAATAATCTTTAAGTAAGCCCTTCCATTCAGTAATGCCAGCAGAAACATTATCAAGCTGAAGATGGGAGAGACAGATAAGAAATTAGCAGTGACCTCTTGCACCAAAATAGGGAAATGATGAAAAAAGGTTTGTATCTTTCTTTGTTCAGAACACAAAACAACTGTAGAGATTTTCCTTCAGCTATTGTTGCACCCTGCAACTTTCATGCTCTATTTAGTGGAAAAAAATCACCTGTCCCAAGTTAGTTATCTCCTTGTATGTCCCCCATTCAAATATTGACATGTGTTAATTTATTTTTAAATTATTTCTCTCTTACTTTTTGATTTCTCTCTCCTATGTGGCTGCCAAATGTCAAATTCCTAATGGGGTACATGAAAGGGGACACCCATTTTGGGACAGCAGATTTTTTTCCCTATTTAGTAGTTTCTCCATATATTTTAGAGATGCATAATAAAGAACAAGTGATTTCCATACGGAAAAAAACACATTTAAAGGTGAAAATACATAGAAGTATCATTAAAACAGCAGCACTGAGAAAATATTGTCACTCTGCGAAGACAATAGACTTTCCATTGCAAGTTAATCAAAATCACCTCAGTCTCCATATCAGCAGTAAAGCTGTAGTCCGTCACTTCCGTAAAATGATGAGAGAGAAATGCTGACACCTGATATAAAATTTCCAATCATAGTTAGGAAAAAAAGGACAAAAAGGTAATCTTACAGCCATTACATGGTAGGCTAATTAGCAAAAGGCAAGTAGGAATTCAAAGACCCTACATAACATTATATTTAATTGAAGATCTCAGACATTTAGGCTTCTTGTTGCCAAACAAATTTTGATTAAAGATCTGCAAAATTTCAATTGTAAGGCCATTTGTGGAATTTTTCAGTTGCCAGCAGCCTTCAAATCTGACTAAAGATGTAAATGCACTAAACCTAGAATTGTGCGCTAACTTCATTTAGAATTCGTACAAACTACATCCGACAACACTAAACGAAATTGGAGAAAGCATATGGACTATATGAACACCCCCAACTCATTTCAGAAGGCAAATTGGAATCTAATTCGAACAGAAATTTCTAAGAAGCCAAAAAATCAAGCAGTTAAAGATTGTCCATGCAATGAATGCATAAAAACTTATTAAAAACTACCAAGGAGTTCGACAATACGGCAAATGCAAGATTTCAATAGAGATCCAAGTGACTTACCATGCGACCACGAAATTCTGGATACAACACACGGCTTTTTATCGTCACATAGTTCCTATCCTAGCAACCCAACCAAAATTTGTATTAGAAGGCTACAACAAACAAAAAGAATATATGACAATATAAAAACATGCACAATAGTTAGTAGAAGTAGGTGCATCATACCAAGCAAAATTTAGAAATCCTTGAATTTCCCCAAAAAAACTGTATTTACTATTGTCAAAACTCACATATAGCAGTATTTTTATCTTCTCGTACTATTAACTCGCAAGTAGTTGTATAACTGTGCATCACAAGATTAGCTTAAACCACATATTGCGAATAATTGTACCCATTCAGAGATATGAATTTTCCTTCTACATTTTTTACACACTTTGTAGTAAATGGAAACCATTTCATATGAGTAGTAATTTCTTATAAGAATCCTCTGCACTGCAACCACCTACCTGCAAAACTTTTATAGTGCTTGCATAAGTCGAAGGTCTTCCAATGCCAAGTTCCTCTAACTTCTTAACCTGTTGAATGACATTTATTATTACATAACAGAAAGGAAGAGATATGCATGCCTGTCTGCCCCTTAATAGATAATATGCCCACAAAAGTATTGTTAAGATATAAACAAAAAAGTATAATCAGGAGATCTGATTAATAGACAAATCGGGGGAACCATTAGAGAAATCGGATTGATTGTGCTTCCTTATTCGTATATCCTAGTCTCTACATATACTAGCCAAAAAAAACAGAGAATAAAAAAAATATAAATGCTTCTACTACAAACGAAAGATAACAGTACCTACCAAAGATCCTTCAGAGTATCGTGGCGGAGGTTGGGTGAAGTGCTGCTTGAGTTCCACATCACCAAGATTCAAAGGATCCGCAGGCTATGAACATGTAAACCAGAGGGACAGCATAAATGAGATTTCAAGTCCTACATCCTATTTCCAGACTAACAGCAGATTATAAGGACAGAAAAACAGGCAAGAAACTTCATACTTCATTTCACTGAGTTTTGAAACTAATGAATTTTTTTTTTTTTTTTTTTTGAGTAATATGGGGCATTTTTTTGGCCAAATTTGTTGATCATGGGGTTTGAACCCACAACCCCACACTTCTTGGATTTTCTAACAAGGTGGTGGCCACTAGACCAAAGCCTCGGGGTTCCATCAGATTTATTTGGTTTATATACCTATATAATTACACTTTTACATATGATAGTACTTTATTACATAATCAATAAATTACTCAAAAGCATTTGCATTATGTAAACACTTCACTACCTTCAGTGACTTGTGAATTTCAAAAGCTTCCAGCCGATCATACATAGCGTTTTCGTTGTATCTCACAGCTCCAGCAACAGTATCCTGGAACAAAAAATATCGTGGAGGTTTAAATCAGACTAACCTTGTATCACTTGTTTGCACCCCGCTCATTGAAGAGAAGTAATAAAATGAAACCTAAAAATATAAGAATACTGAACAGAAATCCCTTTAAGCAGAACTACACCGGTACCTCATAAACAGCTTGGTACCCAGCAAACCCAACTCTGGAGCAAGAAGATCTGAGAGTAATCAACCCATCGGCATCCCCAACATCAACTTGGATCTAGTAAGGAAAAGAAAATTTTTAAAATGACTGAAAGGAAGTACTTGAAGTCCAAATGACAACAATTCTTACAGAACACATCATCTAAATAGGAAAGACGAATTGTGGCCAACAAATATAATATGCATTTCAGTCAGGCAACTGCATTATCAACCTCAGTCACCTTTGCTGCACCAGCAAACACATACACTCCCAGAATGATTGGAGCTAAGGCGAATACTTCATGAAAAATAGTTTCAATAAAAAAATCAATTATATACAGCCAATGGTTCTAAATCCAAGAATCAAGCTACGATTTAGTTACTTTGGCAAACTGCCGATGTGTTTGTGGTTCTACTGACATTATAAAGATGACTAACCATACTGCACATATTCAACCAACTGGGATTACGATTCAGATGGAGGGACAATAGTAATTCCTCAATAGGAATCGAAACTGGTGTTCTTCAATTGTCCAAACTCATATTGGGATTGGGTTTCCTAATTCCATTTTCCAATGCTCATTGTCTGGCTTATTTCCACTTCCTCCAAAACCAATTTTACTATTCTGCCAATCCTAGGTTGAATTACTTTTAATTACATATATTTGTTTCTCTTTCTTTTGAACTTGAAGTAGTTTTAGCCTACAAATAGCCTAGCTTTGCATTTATTTACATACTTCCACACTTTTTCAGTTTTCCCTTAAGTTCTTTGTTCTCTTGGTTTGTTTCCGAGTGTTTCTAAAGAATTGTTTCTAGTGCTTGATGATTATTTTCACCAGTTTCTGACTGAACTCGCACTGATCACCTGCCCCTGCTATATCATCTAACCCTAACCCTATGGAAAGGAATCAAAGATCTTTTTCAGTTGATATTTCTGTTTTAGTTGGAATTGTTATTTGATTTAAATTAAAATTAGGTTTTATTCCAAGGATCCTACACTGATTAGGATTGATTTATCATTTGTACCATAATATATTAATTCTTTTATTTATAAAGATTTCTTCTGTATCTAGGATATTTAGCATTGTAATTTATTTGTTAACTTTAATTATTACTTAATAATATTTGTCTGAGACTTTCTCCAGTTATCTCCATTTAGTTACAAGTGGATGCTAGATCATTCTAGAGTTCGATTGTTCTTTTCGTGGGTGATTTATAGAATAGCAGCACACACCCGCTATATTAGTCAAGATGTGGAAGAGCTTGGAACACAAAACGCACACAATGATGCTACAGACTGTTTAGATACAATTAAGACATGGAAGCATTTAGCAAACAATACATAGAAATTAATTACAAATTAGTAGCTGCTCATTCTAGTTCACATATTATATAAAGGTTCTACAGTAATGCATATTAAAAGATTATGGATACTAACCTGCTCAATGACAGCAGGTTCCATCTGGCATGCCATAGTTCGAGACCAGATAAGTGTATACAACTTCAAGGAATCTTCATCGAGTACATTAACAAGCATTGCTTCAAAATGATAAAGAAAGCCATCTGTAATTTTTTTTTGCAAAAATTGAAATTCAAATTAGGTTGCAAACAAATTATTTGATTACATGGTAATAACCGAACATTGGTGGGCCTTATTGCTTCATGGGCTTCTTGAGCATTCTTCACCTTCTTAAAATATTTACGAGGACTACCAGATGCAAAATCTTGGCCATACCTGTAAACAGTAAATTTGCAAGTGGCTAGAATGGTTAACAAAATAAAGATCATCTAAAATAGCAATCACAAAGAAAAAATGAGCTGATTTGGACTTTTGGAGCTACTTTGCAAATAACAAAATGGCATAGGCCGCATGACCTATTACAATCAACAAAGGAAGTAATGGAAACCCATATCAGTTACCTTTCAATCACCAAGGAGCGTATTTCTTCAACAGCTTCATCAGAAATCTGAGAGCAAGATCAGAACAGTAAGTGGGAAATTTCAAAAAGAAATCAATAAGTTTGTAAATAGGTACTAGTAAGAAGGTGTAAGCCCAATTCCCATTTTAAACTTCAAGGATTTTCGGAGAGTTAAACATACTAAACAGCCTCCCACCTGTGATTGCAATATCAGTTAAAAAGAAGTGGCCTTGCTGCCAGTTACCAAAACCATATAGTTGACCAGAAACCTCAATTTTCGATTTGGTTTCCCTCAGTAAAGAACAAAAACTACACAATTTTTCCCCCAAAACAACCATTATGAGATATAGACATTAACACGTTCGTTCTAAAAGATAGCCTTTATACAAGGGGGTAATTTTAATGCAGCGTAACAAATATAAACACATATAGTAGTTCACATAAGAACAAAAGAAAGTATAGAAAAGTGTGGATTTTAAAGATTTCTGGCCGTTCATGAGGCAAACCCAAAAACTGATAGCCAAGCCTTAGTTCCTTCTCGTAATGGATCGCTCTTTTCCAAACAGTCTAATAATAAATACAACCCTCAGAGCGGTCCAGAAATTGCTGGTCATTTTATAAAATAAGCTCCTTCATAGACAAACTAACAGAAATTGATAGCTAAATGAAAGAAAAACATAGAAGGAAACACATATATAATGAGCATGTGCCAGCCAACAAAATTTCCAACTCATAAAACAGATAATACCATAAGGTTCTTAACCATATCTCATTGGATAAGATACTCACATGTAATCCATCTGTTCTTGTGTAAGTTATCAAACCCTTTGCCTGCCCATCTGATAACTGAACACCCTCATAAAGTTTTTGAGCAAGCTGTACCCATAATATTGAGTTTGAGGTAAATCAGAGATAAAGTGAGAGGATAAAGGAATATATGTCAACTAGTGTGAATATGCATGCAGTAGACAATGACATCATAAGAAGTTTCAAAGGACTTTTAGACTAAAACAAAAGCTTTCATGCATACACATGCATTTAATCTTCAGGATGCTATAAAGCCACCCTTTCCAGAAGCATGTCAGATGGAAACCTCAATGCTCACAAAACCAAAACAAATCTACCATGTTTTAGAGAAGAGGAAGGTAGAGAAGGGATTCTAATGATTCGGATAAAGCACTGTTGTTATAGGGCGTAGAATAGTAAGAGTACCCAAACAGTAAACAATCATGTCAGTTTCATTAGGATAACCGTTGTCTATGTGATACGAACCGTAGCTAATAATGGTTTTAGTGACTTCGCCAATTAACTAAACAGAAGGTTAATGAAAACTTGATAATTTTTTTGTGAAACAAAGAGCAAGTTAAGTCAAGTGCAAGAACCCAAAATTTTAAGTCCAAACAATTGAAGAAATGCTACCAAACCTTCATTGTGTACGTTGAAGGAAAATGTAATTTATTTGCTGCATCCTGCTGAAGTGTCGAAGTTATATAAGGCGTGGGAGGATTCCTTCTTGTTTTGTTTTCTTTGATGCCGACAACTTTAAATCTTGAACTCTTTATCTTATTTTCAATATCTTTTGCCTTTGTAGAACTAAGTGAAAACTGAGTCAACTTATTGGACTCATAATGGGTCAGGTGAGCATTAACCAAAGAACCTGGATTTTCTTTGTATAAATTAACACCAATGGTCCAGTACTCTTGAGGCTCAAATTCATCAATTTCCATTTCCCTGTCACATATAAGCGATAATGCAGCAGATTGGACACGTCCAGCAGACTGGCAACCTGGTAATTTCCTCCACAATAATGGTGAAATATTGAACCCGATCAAATAATCAAGAGCTCGCCGCGCAAGATATGCATTGACTAAGTTCAAATCTATCTCT
>CAOJBJ011296439.1:0-10975 GCA_948291685.1 Euphorbia celastroides | reverse complement strand
CGATCAAAAAGCGCGAAATGAGCGAGGAGGAAGAAGAGCCGAGGAGTAAAGGCAAGTTGTATAAGGTCATTAAAGTGTTTCTTGCTATCTCTGTAGCTGCTTTGATTGTTGAAGTGATTGCCCATTTCAAGCAATGGAATTTGAATGTTTTGTCCCCATTGGAGATTCAGGGTTTTGTGCACAGATTGTACATGTCTTTTTGGGCTTTTAGGGTTGATTATGTTGCCCCTTTGTTGGTTACGCTTTCTAAATTCTGCACTGTGCTTTTCCTGATTCAATCGCTCGATCGATTGGTCCTTTGCCTTGGATGCTTTTGGATTAAATTCAAAAAATTGAAGCCCGAGATTAAAGGTGAAGATTACGACATTGAAGATCCCTCATCTTTCCCTATGGTTCTTGTTCAGATTCCAATGTGCAATGAAAGAGAGGTAATTGAATTAAACTATACAAGACAATACTCCACTGTGGTTATTTTCAATTTGGGTTTTTCGATCTGATTCTTAAGTTTGGATCTTTTTGCTGCAATTCAGGTTTATGCACAATCAATTGGCGCTGCTTGCCAGCTTGATTGGCCAAGGGACAGATTGTTGATCCAAGTTCTAGATGATTCGAGCGATTGAAATGTGCAGTTGTTGATTCAAGATGAGGTTTCATCTTGGAAACAGAAAGGGATCAACATTATCTACAGGCACAGATTGGTTAGAACAGGATACAAAGCCGGTAATCTCAAATCAGCAATGGGCTGTGACTATGTTCAAAACTATGAATTTGTTGCCATATTTGATGCTGATTTCCAGCCTAATCCCGATTTCCTCAAGCTAACAATTCCCCATTTCAGGGTAATGATCCAATTTCTAGTACCCAACTGAAACTCGAGATTCTGTTTTTTAACATGTTATGGTTTACTTTGACAGGGAAATCCAGAGCTCGGTTTAGTTCAGGCTCGGTGGTCCTTTGTAAACAAGGATGAAAACTTGCTTACAAGGCTCCAAAATGTGAACCTGTGCTTCCATTTTGAGGTTGAGCAGCAAGTGAACGGTCAGTTTTTGAACTTCTTCGGGTTCAATGGGACTGCCGGAGTGTGGAGGATTAAGGCTTTGGAGGATTCCGGTGGTTGGCTCGAGAGAACCACCGTTGAAGACATGGACATTGCAGTTAGAGCTCACTTAAATGGGTGGAAATTCGTTTTTCTTAATGATGTTAAAGTGCTCTGTGAATTGCCAGAATCTTATGAAGCTTATAAGAAACAACAGCACCGGTGGCATTCTGGTCCAATGCAGCTGTTCCGCTTGTGTCTCCCTGCTATAATCACTTCCAAGGTTAGCTTAACTTCCTTTTTGGACCTTGTGATATTACCTGTTTGCCTGTTTGGTCCCTGTGCTATTTAATTTGTTGCTTTGCGGGTCAATTGACCCTTTTCAGCATGAATTAGGTGCAATAACATTAAGGGCATGTTTGGTATTGTTGTCTCGGCTGCTGTCACAATAAATTGCTCTCACACACTTTTCATAGAACAAGTTTTGGTTTTGAACAACATATTTTGATCATTTGTACTATTTAATTATACCGTAAAAAGAGTTTAGCAACAAAATGTTCAAAAAAGCACCAAATTGCATAACACAAGAATCAATTAGATAACTATTGCATAACACAACACCAAATGAGTAAGAATTGAATGACACAGGGACCGAAAGGCGACACATTTCATAGCACAGAGACAAAATGGGTAATTTAGTGTATATTTCCCTTTACAAAGTTAGCTAACTAATTCATGTTTTGTGCAGATATCAATATGGAAGAAGGCCAACTTAATCTTTTTGTTCTTTCTCTTGAGAAAACTCATACTTCCCTTTTACTCATTCACTCTCTTCTGCATCATACTTCCATTAACAATGTTCATCCCCGAGGCCGAATTGCCTCTCTGGGTGATTTGCTATGTGCCCATTTTCATGTCTTTCCTAAACATTCTCCCCGCCCCGAAATCCTTTCCTTTTTTGGTACCCTACTTACTATTTGAGAACACAATGTCGGTTACCAAATTCAATGCAATGATATCAGGGCTATTTCAACTCGGGAGCGCCTATGAATGGGTTGTAACTAAAAAAACCGGAAGATCCTCGGAATCTGATTTGTTAGCTTTAGCCGAGAGGGAATCTAAGTCTTGTAATGAAGAGAAGATTCTCCGGAGGAACTCGGAATCCGGGTTGGAGCTTTTGAGTAAGCTGAAAGAAGTGGAAACTCAAAGAGTTAAGAAGAAGAAAAATCGGCTTTATAGGAAAGAACTTGCGCTTGCGTTTCTTTTGCTGACTGCAGCTGCAAGAACTTTGTTGTCTGGCCATGGAGTTCACTTTTATTACTTGCTGTTTCAAGGATTGTCGTTTTTGGTTGTCGGGTTGGATTTGATTGGTGAGCAAGTGAGTTGAAGAGAGGAATGTTGGAATTTGAATTTTAAAGGTCTGAAATTTTTGATTTTTTTTGGTGTTTGTAAAGGAGAAGTGGGACGAAAATGCAGATCCCAGGCAAATAACTTTACATCACAGATAGAGA
The DNA here is from genome assembly GCA_948291685.1 of Euphorbia celastroides. NCBI lineage: Eukaryota > Viridiplantae > Streptophyta > Magnoliopsida > Malpighiales > Euphorbiaceae > Euphorbia > Euphorbia celastroides. Next base: position 8,428 of record CAOJBJ011296439.1, on the reverse strand, counting down.
AATAATGTTAAATTAAATTGATTGTAATAGGGAAGGATCAATGAAGTTGAATTTGTACAATAGTGGTGTATGTTCTCATTGATGGTATGAGGTAATAAGAGGTACCCATAACGAGGATATTGTTTTATTTTTACTGTTTGGAATATAATACCAGATTTTTCAGGTTTGGTGTTTTTGAGTTCTGCGCAATTTTCTTAGCAGTTGAGATACAGGATAAGTTTTCTACCGTTTTGGTTCAATTTTTAGGAGCATTTATTGTCAAATTTTATTCATCTTTCATTGGTGTAATTCGTCAGCGACAATCCTTGGGAGTTAAAAGTATTTTCTTAATTTATTGTCGTTTAGGATGAAATGTGGGATTTTTATGAGGTTGACTGTTGAAATCAAGGTTCAATCGCACTACAAATTTTGTGAGTCTCGGTAACGTTGGGGTATATAGTTTGAAGTTTTGAACACGATCAATTAGATTGTGTCAAAGCACAATCTCTTTGAACTTGTTTTATTTATCATGTGAGGCCTCCAACAAGAAAAAACAAAATCGGAATAATCAATTATCATGCATCGGAAATTGAATTTAAGTGGCTAAGGTTGTTAATGAGCCAAACCATAATTGAATTTATTTAAGTGCAGTTTAGCTGAAATCACAAATGATAAAACTAGCTCAATTTAAATATTGTTGAGCTTAAATTATAATTTGGCATGAGCTCATGAGAAACTCAACTTGAATTTTGAACTTATTACGAGCGTAAAAAACTACTCTTTATTAAAATAATTTTTTGCAATGTAGATATTTCATTATTTCTTATTCAATCATTCTAATATCTACAAATAGTCAAATACTAATTACAAATAATAAAAATTATTTCATAATTTTATCTGAAATGATAAATTTTGGTCTTAAATTAACAAATTTGGAGTAGGATACTAATTAATTAGAACTCAAATCCAAATCGGTCCAATGAAATTATGCAAAACAAGGGCTACAAGGGCGTGCCTAACTTCTGCAGTATCCAAAAACAAGCACCGTGCTGTTAACTGCCTTATGATAAGGCTGCTTCCCTCGTTTTTTCTCATATCTTCAATTTTGAACTCTGAAAGTGAAAATCCTTCTCCTCTTGTATCTATTCTTCGTATTTGTTAGAAGCGGTAATTTCGAACTCAAGGAACCAATTTTGAAGCGGCGAAGCACCATCAATTTGAGGTGTGAATGTAATTTATTCTTCTTTTCTTCTAGTCTTGTTGTTCGTGAAATTGGGTACAATGGTCTTTGATTTGTTGTTTTTGTTTTCCGCTCTTTATCGCCATGTAATTACCGCTATTGATTTCAAAATTGGTAAAATTTTGAGTTTCCTCTCTGAAATTGCAGATTCATTGGGTGAAATTTGACGGCAATTTACTTTGAGGAGCAGAAAATGTTGGCGACAGGAGTTGCAACTTCGCCTTTGAATTGTGTGCTTCCAAAACCCTCTGCACTGGCTAGTTCAGCTACTCTGAGTTTTGATCTTACCACCAATTTGTTTAAAGCATCAGACTGGTCTACTACTGGAAGATGCAATTTGTTTGTTGCTAAGAAATTCTCGAAATGGAGTGCTGGCGAGGTTGAGTCAAAATGGGATTCGACCTCAGAAGTAGTTCAAGGAGTTTGGGAAGAACCTGATGATGGTAGTGGCAGTGATTATGATGAAGAAGATGAAGAATTGGAAGAAAATGACTTGGATTTTGAGAGTGACTGGGAGGGAGAAACAAATGCTGCTTCTGTTACTCGGAAAATTGATAATTCCTCGTCAGAAAACTATGAAGAGGATCTTGCTAAAGGTATCCATTTTGTTCTTAATTCCTTTTTGCAATTTTGTTTGCTCCGTGGATCTGTTCCTTGAATTCCTCACTGTAATAGTATGTCAATTAATATGTTGAAAGCAACTAGTTTCCCACACTATTGCAGCTCTGACTTGCAAGGGGTGCCATGTATGTTTTTGAGTGCTTCAATCGAGCAGAATATCAGTGAAACTATTAATGCATTTTTTAACCAAGATAAAAGGCTTTTTGATTTGGCATTCCATACAAGATGCCTTAGCTTTTATGAAGAAGAAAGTGAAGTAGTTTATCAGGGGTTTGGGAAGTCTATATTTTTTATTCACAACAAAAGATAGGAAAGTCTTGTTAATGTCAAGTTGGGTTTTTGAGAGATCAAACTAAGTTAGACAGAAAAAATGACCAGTTCATCGGTTAATGATTCATCCACGCAAATTGTTTTATGATGGTCATAATTAGGAAAATCAAGGTGGTAATTGAGAGATGCTAAACTCAGCTTGCTCTTTTTGTGTAGCGAAACTAACCTTGCTTTGCAGACTTTTAATCAAGAATCTCTAACCAAGTTCTCAACGGGAGAATCCTATGTAGTGGAATGATCTATTTTTCTGGCTTCTGACATTGAACTAGAACAGCATTCACAGTTTTTACTGTTGACTCTTTTCATTTACCTTTGATATGTTGTAATTTTTTTTTTAATTTATTCATTGTATTTCACGCAGAGATTGAACAACTTTTAGGACCTGAAGAAAGAGAGATTTTACAACAAAATGCAACTTATAACGTGGGAAAAATATCAACAGTGAGTTGCCAAACTTTGTGCATCTTATTTTCTTCAATAAGAAACTCTTCTCCATCGATGTGAGTAAAAAATTTTAGTTTTGTTAGATCTACATTCATGTGGAATTTTAGTAAGAAAGTACAGACTGCAATATGAGTTGCCATTTGTTTGAGGTTACTGATCACTTTTAGGAAACACAAGGATGCAAATTTTTAGTCGTTGAAGGGGTTTTTCTTCTGCTACTTTTTCATTAGGATAAATGGAAACCACTCCAGACTCTAGCATTATCCGGTCAGATACGCTGTATGGACACGCTCCTGGAAGAAGGACTTGATATTGATAGTGTCGATAAGGTATACCTTATCTGTAATGTTATTCAGCTTATTTCTTGTATTTTCTGTAGCTTTGGCTTTTACCATAAGGAAAATTCAGAAATTGAAATGGTTGAATAGGATGGTTTCACTGCTCTTCATAAGGCAATTATGGGCAAAAAGGAGTCTGTAATTACTCATCTTTTAAGGAAAGGTGCAAGCCCTCACATCACGGATCGGGTGAGGATCAAATGTTCAATGCCAACACTTAATCTGATCTCTTCTTTTTTTTTTTTTTTGTGTTTTAATGTTTATTGTTACTGATATAAATTGAATAATGGAAATTAATGACAGGATGGTGCTAGCCCTTTGCATCATGCAGTTCAAGTTGGTGCCTTACAAACTGTGAAGATACTTCTCAAATACAAGGCTGATGTAAATGCCACAGATAATGTAAGTACATGTAATGTCTCCGTGTTTGGCTGATATCTCGAGACCCATAAAGTTTTCTTATATTTGTGCAGGAAGGGTGGACTCCTCTGCATGTTGCCCTGCAAACTAGAAATAGACATATAGTTAAAGTTTTGTTATTGAGTGGTGCTGATAAGAACCGAAGAAATCAGGTACATGTAAATTGTCTATTGTTGCACATCACTGTGAAGTTGTTATTGCTAAGCCTTACATTGTTGACTCATCATATTCAGGATGGAATGACACCTCTGGATCTCTGCTTGTGTTATGGCAAAGACTTCAACACCTATGACATTGCCAAGTTACTCAAGGTTGTGCCGGCTAACCGAGATTTTTAATGGACTTAGGTGTTCTTCAGCTCGACGATAAATGTGTAGCCAAAAGATAATTTGAACTAATGTTGGACCGTGCCAATTGTATGTGAGTAGTATTCATCTAAAATCTTTGAGCATTACTGAAACTAATTAGACTCTTGGAAAAGAAGTTTAGGCAATATGCAGTCTCTGTTCACTGTAAAAAATCAATACAAAGTTATGGTTCCGGATTTTCTGGAATAGAAGTAAGACTCAAAGAATGTTTGTGCAATATGCTTATTTTCTGGGAATTTCTCAGTCTTAATAACTTCAATGCACATGTATTCTAAATATTCAGGCGACCATTAAATCAGCTTGAGTCTGATATAAATTTGAATCCAATTCCATTCTTTGAAGTAATGACATTTTCCTTTCTTTGCCTGTGAGCCTTTTGAATCAGGGAACCGTGTTTCGAGTGTGGCGAAATAAGTGAGCAAAAACCTTAAAAACCACAATGAGAAGCCATTCTTCAGTTGAACTCTAGCCATAACATCTTTCAACACTTGATTGCCACCATTATTTTCACTAATTTGAAAGTAAACTTCAACCAAGAACTGATCATTTGAGACTCGAGGCATAACTACAAATAGAGAAAATGGACATTCCATTAGAATACTTGCTTCCAAACAAACCTTCGCTATCTGTATTTATATGAGACTTTTGTAGTCAATATGCAAATATGAATTTTGAATTTTCAACGTAATTTTGAAATTTACAAAATTGAAAACAGTGTCACACAATGAAGGAGAAATAAAATCTAAAATTGATTTTCCTTTTAAATTGAAGTAAATTCCGATTATTTAATTAAGCTGATAGAAAAGACTGTTCAGTTTGAAACTAAAGTTCTTAGCAGAGATTACCTTAGCGAAAGTAACTGTATTTTGAAACGAAGTTGAAAAAAATAAGAAGACGATAAAGGATCCTACGGCTATGATTGACTGATATCAGAACGTAATACGGTACGAGCGGGTATACCGTATACGTAATTGTGGATAGGGATATCAAACTATACAAAAATCTGAATATCCATAGCTCAACTTGTAATAGTTTCTTACCCATTCAACAATGGCTACCACTGTCTCTTCTTTTTCATCTCTGTTCTCCGTTTCCACACCCCATTCTCCCAGAATTCCCTCTCATTCCGTTTCCCCTCCCCTAAAATCCATCAATTTTCAATTTAATGGGTTTGCCAATTCACTCAAGCGCTTAACTTCAAAGAGTTCCCCAATTAGCAGAAATACCTTATCCTATGGAATTAGAAAGCTAAGGGCAGCGGAAGACGAAACCCAAATCGCACAAGAAGAACAACCACCAGCTGAAGAGCCAGAACAACAAACGGTCTCCATCCCTATCTCTCCTTCTGACACTCTTACCATGTATTTTCAGGTACTTGTTTTCTTGCCTATGAACTGTTTGTGCAAATGCCTTTGTTCCTTTTTGAGGATTTCTTGGCGGGTTTATGCATATCATCATGGAATTGTGCCTGCCCATTGAGTGTAATTGCTAATTTAATTGAATTAATTGATAACTGCAAATTCGGTCTGCGTCTGATTGTTAGTAGACTCAACCTTACTTGAATTTAGGTAATTGCTGTTGGTTAACTGCTTACATTTTCTAGTTTGGGCTTTCAACCCAATTAGATGAAGGAAAGGGACTAGAGAGCTTCAACTGTTGACCGTTGAATGCAACATTTATAGAAGGTTTTCACAACTATAGTTGTGTGCATTGATGATTTCTCTTCTGTATATGTATAGGCAGATGGAATGATGAACGAAGCATCTATTCCGGCTGTGACAGCTGCTTTAGAGGTATGAAACTTTCTTCATCACTGCATTGGAACACACTATTTCGATTCATTTTGGTTTAATTTATTGCCAATATGTGTTGTCTCCTGTTGAAAATCTTTCTCAAAGTTCGCAGTTTCATTGCATTAAAGTGAATTACTTTTATGGTATGGAAACAATTTGAATGGATTTTGGGAAGAGGAGGTTAGTTGCAGCTGCAGTATGAGGAAGTAGGATGGAATTAGATTTTAACTTCACAACTGATTTTTATTGTCTGTGTTTATGTAGGGAACACAAGGAATCGAAGATTTGAAAGTAGAAGTCGTAGAGGGTATTGCAAGTGTTGAGGTAAGTCAACATCAGTACCGAAGTTTCTTGTTTCGAAGTTTAGGTATTTAATGTAATTGACCTGGTGTTTTTCAGCTGACAAAACAAACAACAGTACAAGCTACAGGAGTGGCTTCTGGTTTGGTAGAACTCATACAAGGTGCCGGTTTCAAGTTACAGACATTGATTTTGAGTTTCGCCGATGAAGAGGATGTTGTCACCGTTTAAATCTCGCAATTTCTGTGAGTAAATTAGGAAAGAAGGGAAGAAAGTTCGAATTTTCTGCATTCATACAGTTCAATCAACATCACTCTGGAATTGTTGAGCATTTGGCTTGAATGATTTCTGCGGCGTACAGTTTTGTATTAGACTTGGTAGTTTCAGCTACATTATCAACAAAATGCCTTGTAGAAATTCGAGTAATTGTGTTTTGTTATTTTATGTGTTTTATGATCAGTGTAATGTTTAATGCAATGGGAACGATGAAAAGTAATACTAATTTTATTGTTTCTATAAATCGTGTGGTGATAAGATGATAAGTTACATCTATTCCCGTTTTGAACTGATAAGCTATTTTCCTATAGGAAGCTGGCTCTGTAATTTGCTGAGGCATTGAATCTTACTGCTCAAGCAGATATATGTCTGTTCTTGAGCTTATGGGACATGAAACTGATTGATTTGTGCTAATTTTGCATATAAAATGTGAAAAATACTGATGGCTAGCAAGTTATAAAACGTTATTTGTTTTTTCTTTGAGATATAAATTTATTTTTGCAACTCCAATTTGTATAAACTACTTTAATGAAATAGGCAAGCTCGGAGTAAAGGAGCGGTACACCTTCTAATGTGTTGGTGGGAGGTCTTGGGTTCAAAACTCAACCTCTTCAAGGATTTACTAATTATTAAAAAAAAAGAGTTGTATAACATAATTAATTCTTGAAAACATGTACATGCCTTTTCGACTTAGATTAAATATCATTCGTCCAAATTGATTGATTGACATTTGAAATTGGAGCATTTATCGAGTTATTGCATGCGAAATACTAAAGAATCCTCTGATTCTACAAGTTACAGTAAAAATTCATATACATTTGTATAAGATTAGAAATTAAACTCAAAATATGTTAATTTATATACATCTTACTTTACTCTTTATCACCATTGAATTAATGACTTTACTCTTTATCACCATTAAATTAATGACATGAGATTCAATTCAATGGTGGTGGTGAAATAACTCGTTTGGTATTGAATGAATCAATGTTATATTTTATAGAATCCAAAATAGTTGGACATTGAAAATCCAGGTTTGGGAATCCGACACATGGATCACTTTGACATAAGCATGTGAATTCACATGTAATCTTGCTACTTATCTCACTGCCACCCCCTTCTATTCTTCATCTGGACTTTTCTCTAATGTTCACATTTATTAGGAAATCGAAAATTTTGGTGTCAGATAATTGATTCATTAATGATAAAAAATTAGAATCTAAGTCACCGAGTAACTTGATCTTATACTCACAATCACAACTTTTTTATGAGATATTAAATGGGCATGCAGTTCTGTTATTGGAACTATTATGAAAACCATTAAATAGAAAAACTTGAACAAATAGATAAAACTTAATTGTAATTTCTATGTTATGTTCGGTAGAAATTATGTTCCTTTTTCAATATAGACTTATTTTCTAAGAGTATGCCTCTCTTAACAGTATAATACGTAATATTTGAATGCAACAATAATACGGATGGTATATATCAAGTTAATAAGCAATGCCATAGTTCAAATAACACATTTGTTTGGCTAATGAAAATGGATCATTTGTCACGAAGAATATATCAAACTAGTACTGGGCTTGTAGTATAATATGTGGACTCATTAGTGTTGGTTCTTAGGAATAGACAATATAGGTCAGAGGGGTGAATGACCTTTTTTTGCACGGAAGCAGTTTGACAATTCGAATTTCTCTTCGGGTCCGGACTCTGATTGATTCCGGATACAGACAGATAATATGAACTATGAAAATTAAATTGCACAAACGATTTTATCCTGGTTCGGCCCCGCCTACTCCAGTTCCCAGAACGTCTGCTGGGCTTTAATCCACTATTGGTCTTCTTTGCGGGCAGAAGACAAGCCATTACAATTGTTACCGGATACAATACCCTTCTCTCCTAAGATATACCACTGAACTTATCCTCAAGTTCAACTGAGTCCTTTCACCAGAAGCTGTATTATCCAGAAGTAGGATATACCATTGATCTTATCCTCAAGATCAACTAAGTCCTTTTCTTCATGAGATATACCACTCCAGATCTCTCACCAGATTCTAGAGCTAAGTCCCAGTTCTCTTAATCACCCTGATTGATGAACTTCTACACTTGTTCTCACATAGATTTCTGTTTAACAAATTGATTATATTTTGATGTTCCTTCAAGTATTTGCTTAATCCTAAGTCTTCTTAGTTGCTCTACTTAGCAGATGGATCAGCTACTTCTTCAGTTCTCCATGTCCTCCTTTTATAGGTTGATCTGAGTTAGTTACCGTTGGAGAAGAATCAATCTTGATCGTTGAAGAAGTTTGGTCTAGGC
>CAOJBJ011296341.1:0-10961 GCA_948291685.1 Euphorbia celastroides | reverse complement strand
GACATCAATTGTTTTCTTTGTTGCATCCCATCCTAGTCCAGTTTCACCCTGAATCAGAGTTTTAAAAAGTGCCCAGTTCTTTTTCATTTGATCCAAATGATTCTTCAACTGTTTCTTATTCCATGCATTTCCAGTCTTTTCATTGAAAGCATTCTCCAAATGTGTCCAGCCTTTTTTGGAGAATCGAGGACCGACTTTTCGAAACTCGTCCTCATATAAGTCAAGAAATACATTATGCACCTGTTCATCCCATTTGGCTGGCATCTGAAAACATTTCCCACAAATTCATCATCACATATCAAAGAAAATACTAAGAATAACAATGGCAAGTCCAATTGAAAGTCAGTACATTTGAGACAACAGGGAAGAAAATGAGAAGCGCCTCAACAAATCATACTATTTGACCTCGTTTGAAGGGGAATAAATTCAATCAGAACATAACTTCTGAATCAACAGTTATTAAAACCAGAATTATGTAAATGAAAACCGTATCCTGAACCTCAATTCAATCAGAACATAAATCCTGATTGAAGATTTATAAAAAGACCGCTATTACGTTTATCAGCACTGTACCCTAAACCTGATTATGGACTATGAAATAACAACATCAAAACCAATCATCTGGCAATCTAATATACACATTCAATAACCATTCAAATGGAGGTGAAATTTCTCAGAGTAGGGCTTGAAGTTTCCACTTTGAAAGAATGAACGAGAAAATCAAAATACCCAAATCACACATTATAACTCGCCAATTCACACAATTCATAACAGAGAAGACAATTCGAGGATGAATTTGATGAAAGGAATTGAAAAGCGAAACGAGAAAAAGAAACGAAACTGGGACGCACCTTGAAAGGCTAGTCGGAAAAATTTGGAGCCAAGAGACTACAGTGCTGTTTTTGTACCAAATAGCCCGTGTGAAATGACGTGTTTGCCCCCATGAAGCAAATGTAAATAAGTATTAGTGATGCAGTAATGAAAAATATGGAAGTACCTTTTAAATTGGACACATTCTACGGTCATTTTGTTTTTAGTCACCATAACCTATGTCTTTAAATTGATACAAAAACAGAAAACTCTTTGCTTAATATAAGAAATTAATTTTACGTCCCAATAGCAGATAATTTATTGATATAATGATATCTTCAAAAAAAAAATAAATGATTTGTTTTGTGGCATCATAAAATAGAATTTGTTTTTGAATAATTTAAATCTTTGAAGAGACTGGGTTTCGAACCCAAGACCTTCCTCCTACACATTGGATTGGAATGTGTATCACTTGATCAAAAACCAATTAATATAAAATAGAATTTATAAATTATATTACAAGAAGTAAGATGAAAAATGAAAATATCGAAGAAGACTTATAAAAGTATTTCACTTCAAATTATTGTTATAAAATGTGAATGCAAGATGTTTCATGCATCACTGTAATTATTCTATGTGAGTGCTAGTAGCTTATTCCATTTTCTCGATATAAGATTATTGGAAAATTTCTATCAACGGTTAGAGTTGATTTAAATTTCATTGTAGCCTTAACAATGGTTTTGCATAAGCATTCTTGAGTGCAGTAAAGATTGGGGCTACCGGGCTGTACATTTTTTCGTTCAATGTCATGCTCTAAATTGTTATGATGCTTGTTAAATAACACAAATGTCTTTTTGTGCCAAAATATGTCATTCTAAGAATGACACACGCATGATAAAAAAAAAAAAAGAATGACACGCATTAGTTACGTTTTTGTACATGGGTATACATTTGAACTCTTACTGACTTGATAATGGATATATACATTTTCTGCTGTGGTTCTAGAAATTTTGAGGATCTTTCGATTAAATTATGTCACGTGGAACAAAAAAAGTGTAAAATTCATTATTTATCGTAATCTCAACTAGAATAATTCTCTAAAAGATTATGATAGTGATCTTAATTCTGAGCTGCAATTCAATTCTGAATAAGAAAAAAAAACAAGAAAAGTCAAAATGTACTTGATTCTCCAAATGATTATTATAGTGATCTAACCCTCAACAATGCAAAACTGTAAAAAAAGGCTAAGAATTTACATTATTGTGACTTTAAAAAAAGAAACCTGTTAGCAAAAGTGAACTGGGGAGATATCTAAGAAGAGGAAAAATGAAGAAAAAGAACTAACCAAGCCTGAACTTTTATTCAGAACAGTTAATGTCCTTATTGATGTTCTTACAGCCGAAGAACTAATACGACTTAGAGTCCCTAATTTTATCGGCATCACTTCTGAATTTCTTTCGCCTGGATCTCGGGAACAGCAGCTGATTGATCTGTTTTTCTGCAGCAGCCTTGCCTGTAGCCTGCACAAACATTAAAAAAAAAAACTTTTTAAGCTTATTCGAGACGAGATAATGCAAAAAACCCTTAGGCCTGTTCTCTTCAACTTTTAAACCTTAACTGAACTGAACTTAATGCACTTGAACTGAACTTAATGCACTTGAATTAAACTTAACTGAACTGACCTTAACTGAACTTAACTGAACTGAACCAAATTGAAGGTGAAGAGAACAGGGCCTTATATGCAAAATGACCATTCAATCCTATAGTGGTTGTAAAATTACAGCATACCCGGACTTTGAAGGGGAAGCGATGAGTTCGAACTTCCACGCCAGTGAAAATTCTGACATCTATGCCAAGACTATCCACTCCTATCAAATTAGCAGCCTGCAAGGATTCGAAATGGAAAATTCAATTTTAAGTTAAGAATTGAAAGTGAAATCCCGAAATGGGGGATTTTGAAAGGTTTGTACCTCAACATAGAGACCTTTTTTCTTGCATAGAGCTTTTAGTGCAGACTTGCACCGGGTTTCTTTTTCTCTGAAATGCTCAAGAATTGCAGAAGAATAGTGCACAAGGACATCGGGCTCTGCATCTTGAAAATCTAGCAAATCGATTGCACTCTACACACCAAAGACACAATAAATAACAACTAAATCTAATCACACAGTAAAAAATTTAATCTAAACTTTGCACAAAAAATCAGACGCCACCCTGAACTCTCCAATCAGAAAATGAAGGGGGTAAATTGGTGCACGTTTACGGGGACTAGTTGGAACTTTTGAAAGTTCAGGGTGTCATCTGGTTTTTCGTGCCAAGTTTGAGGGGCAAATGATGAATTTGGCCAAAATGAATTTCATGAAATTAGCACTCGAAGTTATGTAATAACATGCCTGGATGCCATAGACCGAGAATAGCTCGATCCTAATGATCTCCAACCGGTAAAGAGTTGAGCTTGGATTGCTTCCATAGCTTTTGGACCCAAAGCTCAATATTTCTACATCTAAACAGGTATAATTATAAGTATCGAATGATGCATCTAATAATAGCAATAGCAATACAACTTCCCATGATGATTCATCCTAGAGACCCCAGCAAAATCACAAAAAGTTCCAATCTTTGGAAAATCTAGTTGAATGCAAATCTTAGGGTCTGTTTGACATTGCTGTCAGAGCTGCTGTCCCTAAAAGTTAGTATCACAAACTTTTCATATAACATCATTTTTTTTTAATTTTGACAATGCATTTTGATTCTTTATATCAAAAAGTTGAGAACTGTCAAAACAGCTTTCCCAAAACTATAATCTAATGCTTTTAGGAAAAGCATATTGGGAAAGCAGCCCCAAACAGGCTCGATTCACCAAAATTTTTCAAAAACATAAGAATAACTGAAGATACCTTTACCATCTGAACTGTATCCGACAGTATCATCACTGTGAAATAATCTTCTCAAGTAAGTTTCCTCATCAGCAAAAGCGGGTCTCAAGCAACCCACAATAGAAACACCATTTGATGGATGGCTCATCTTTTCATCATATTCTGTCTCAACTGCCTGCAAGAGCACAACTTCAATACATCAAAACAATGGTGATAATCAACAAAGGACAAGAAAGAAGGAATTTTGAGTGTTACCCGAGAAGGAAACGGTGTTTATGTCTATGAACAAAGATGTATGAACTGAAAAGGAAGGAAAGAACACCTTTGTCAAGCACTTGGAGAAATAAATAGGATGGATCCAACTCGAGTTCTCTGGCATCCCCCAATCAACTGGAATGTCAGATGCTTCAGAGTCCATTACCTAGTCACAGCTTAACACTAAATTATTATGCACAATGGCTAAGAAAAGTATAGTTCAGAAATAATCAGATGAAGTTAATAGTTATGAACCTCAAAATATTCATCATCGAATGGAATATCATCAATGCCACCAATGTCAAAGACATTATCCTCATTGGCGACCCTTTTATTCTCATACATCGGAATGTCCATTCCAATCAGTGCATTCTGAAAAATCAACATAATCAAGTTTTCGGTATGAGCCATCTTTTTTGGACTAACACAAGTTGGAGTTTTGTGACATGGAATTCAGGAACCGATGAACTTGAAAAAGAAAATATGTTATTACCACAGGATTGCTCGCTCCATGATCTTGCAACAAGTTATTATCATCAAATATCTCAAAGAATATATCTGACAACGACAAAAATTAAATGAATGACCATGTCAGAAAGCTAATATCATTTAAAATCAGCTTGAATGAACCTCCATAATCATCAATAACGTATTGAAACTCTGCCCACGAGATTTGTTCATGTGGTTCACAGTGTACTGTCCCAGGAAAGACCAGCAGAGCACTGTTATTAGCCTGAGACATCATCAAATCAAACGATCAATCATTCTTGCAAAGAGAAAAACTGATTAAAGTATTACTTTAGAACATATTTTGATCATTTTAGTTATATGAATGAAAGGCAAGCACTCACTTCAAGAGTTGTCCTTGCTATTTCAGCTGGAGCGAGCTGAGTCTCTCGGACATTTCTGTTGACTTTAATGTCTTCAAGAGGATGATATTGGTGTCTTGAATAACTAGACGAATCTGGAACTGAATCAGAATAATCAGCAGCAACAGAAACTCTCCATTGAAATTGTGTTGATCCAAAATAAGCATTTTTGTATCTGCAATTTCAGTATTGGAGAAACCATACTCTTCTTAGCATCAATACCTTCAACAAACACTTGAAACTATAGAAGCCCAAAAGGATAAATCCGAATAAATTTCAAAAATCAGTAGAAAATGCTTATAACTTCATACTAGCAGCAAGCAAAGTTGAAAACAATATACCTTATGGTGGAATTATCAGGAGTTTTGCTACTATCAATCGGCGATCTCAACCAGGAACTTGTGGCTCCATTAGATTCTGAGCAACAAAGCCCATCAGTGTAGCATGAGTAACAATTTGAATGACCTAAAACAGTAACTGAGATTTAGTGAGCCAAAAACAAATAAGCTAAACTAAGCTCACGCATCAACCAATTGAGCAAGTGGCACACTTTTGAAGCTTAAAATGAAGCTTTTTTGTTATTTAATACACCAATCTCAATTCATTACGAGACCCTTTTTGTTTTAACAGAAAGGTCCCTCTCAAAATTCATTACGATGCGCTTTTTGTATTAATAGAAAGGTCCCTATCAAGCATGTACACGGATTGCACAGTAAATAAACTCAATCAACATTCGCCAAATTGAATTATTCAATAACAGAAGCAAACAATCCAACGGAGAAACTCCAATTAAACAAGATAATAGTTCGCAGCAACTACAACTACAAATTCCCATGTCAATTCAACAAATTCCTCAATTACTGAACCCTTTCCCAACAAACAGCCGAGAAATTAAACAAAACAGCGAAATGGGCAAATTCATAGACCAAAAGGGTATGCGAAAACGAGAAAAAGGAAACAGAATGGAGATTACCGAGAGAGAGTGAAGCAGCAAGAGCGATCACCATGAGAGAGAGAGAGAGAAAGATCGGGAATTTTATCAAAGAGGGAAAAGGGGGAAAGGGGTAGAGATGCGGGAAATAGAAGAAAAGTGAAAGGGATTGTGTGCGAGTGATAGTTGGTGAGATTGGGCCATAAAATCTGTCAGAGAAACTGAATTTAATAAACAAACTCAGAGCTTTTGAGCTCAGAGGAGTTGTTTTGATTTCTCGTATCCTATATGTTGTTGCCTCTGCTCATTTTTGGAACCACTGGTTTTATTTCTTTTGTCATTTTCTCTCTTTTTCTTTTTTGTATTTTACATGTTTGTAGACTTTCAACTAGAGAATATAATAAAGAAATGTTATAAATATATTATTTATAATATCGATTAGATGATTATTATTATGCATGTAACTTATGTAATCTATGTCTTTTGGTTACCTCTCGTGTGCCTATAAATTGAGGCACTTTATTCTTCATTTCTATGGTTAATGTGAATAAGACATGACTCCCTTTCTCTCCATCTTTGTTACTCTCTGCTTCTATATGGGTTAATATTCTTTTTGGTTCATAATACTTACAACACGTTATCAACACGAATTTGCTCTTTCGATAACAAGAATATTACCCGGTTGATTGATGGGGAAGTTTTACTAATTTATATCTTATTTTGTTATTGTTTTTACTTTTGTTAATCATATATGCAAATATTGTTTAACTGTTCTGAGTTTTCTTTGATGATAGAATTTATGCATCCAAGGAACTCTCATTCGTCAACAATGATTCATAATTTGGGTAACCGGGTCCATTCACATATATTATGAGAATTTATTCATATGAGGAGTGGCGAATCTTCAACAACAAATTGAAAATTTTATAGTCGGGTTCATTCAAAGATATGATGAAGTTTATCGTGAGTTTATTTTGTACTAGCTATTTTTCAATTTTAAAAAATACTCTTTATTATTATGTTTGAAGATGTATTAGAATTTGTAATAGTCGACTATTGAAGATCCTGCAGATCTTCTTCTAAAGGTTTTGAATTGTACAATTTGAATTAGTAAGAATGTGCTAGCAATTTCCACTTGAAGTGAAAAAATAAGATTATTGAGTTTCCACCTGAAGTTGAAGAGTGAAGAGGTGAACGATTTTCACTTAAAGTGAAACATTGAATTAACGAACAACATCCACCTGAAGTGGAGAAGATAAATTGATCGGTAATGATTTTCATATGAAGTGAACATAAAATAAATGAACATTTTTCACCTGAAGTGAAAAATCAAACTTATAAACAATTTCCACCCGAAGTGGGATATAAATTGATGAAGATTTTCCACTAAAAACTAAATATGGATTGATGAATAGTTTCCACTTGAAGTGGATATAAGCTAATGAAAAATTTCCACTCGAAGTGGAAAATCGAATTGATGAGAAATGTCCATCTAAGTGAAAAAGTAAAATTAACCATGAATGATTTCATGTGAAGTGGAAAATCATAATTCATGAATGATTTTCACCTGAAGTGAAATAGAAATCAAATTGATGAATAATTTTCACTTATCGAAAATAGATGTTGGTAATTGACAAACACTAGAAGTGGAAAATCAATTTGGTGATAAAAACAAACCATGAGAAGGGGAAAATCAATTTGATGATAAAAGCAACCACTAGAAGTGAAAAAGTCAATGAAATGAAATTTTTACCAATGTACGTTGACAAGGATTAAAAAAATGTTATCGCGATAACAATTATAGAAAAAAATGATAGTCACATATTATTATATTTCGAAAGTGAGTAAAATGACATCGTTGCATTACAACTTTCCAAGCTCTAGAAGAGTTAGTAGTTATGTATCAAAGAGAGAAAAGTCGATTGCTCCCGAAGAGCCGATATAAAGACACCAAGGTGAAAAAATAAAAAACAATAAAGCTTCAGAAGAGTATTGATATTCTATGGGGAAAAATGTAAAATGTTCTAACAAAGTGAAAATAAATTGATTCTTCAGAAGAGCAAATTATAAGTAAAGGGGCAAACAAATAATTGAACGGCCTAGAAGAGGCAAATTTGATATATAAATTGAGGATATTATTATATATAATACATTATTTTCTCCATCTCTTTTCTTTTTTCTGTCGGGGATCACATCGTTCCCCCGGGAGTTTTTCAAAAAAAAAAAAATATATAATGCATTATTTCTACCAATTCTCGTTGAAATTCATAAAGACATTCAAAGAAAGAAATACAATATTGAAATTGTGAGAAAAAAATTTAAGGAATGTCTAGGTGTTATAGACATATGTGAGGCTAATTTAAATATAAATTTGAAGTTTATATTCGAATACTTATCAAATTTAGTACGAATGACTGGGTCATCGTGTAACTACAATGAAAATAAACTGCAAAAATGCTTCAAGGAACCTGAAGTTCCTTTACGTTGTTGTTCACAAAAAAATTATTCTAAGACCTTCTTGAAGTAAGGTTAGAATTGAATCTCGAATATTTGAAAATATACATATTATGTGACATGTGTGGACCAATTCATCCACGGTATCAACTATTTAATGCTTTTTGAAGAAGTAAAATCAATCGGAGTTGATATTTAAAAACTGATGGCACATTAAAAACTGATGGCAGTGTGCTGAATATAAAAATGAGTAGGAGTTAAATACCTTTCAAAAAAACCGTTCAAAATGTTGAGTAGTCAAATAAAAATGGCAACAAATTGCAACATTAAAAACTCATTAAAATAATCAAATTCATATCATAGTATAAAGCAAAACGTAAGGTATATAATTTTTTATATTAGACTCATATAAAAATAATAATAATAATAATAAAATTAAAATAGAATATATTAAATAAAGTTCATTAAATAGAGTTGCAATCAATAAATCAAATTAAATTAAAATTAAATTTATAGAAGGGAAAATTAGTATTTTTAAGACTCTTTATATATATATATATATATGTGTGTGTGTGTGTGTGTGTGTGTGTATTGCGGACAGAGAAGAATGAATGTTTTTCGTTCATTATTTTCTTACATTTTATACTAACCAATTTTTCTTCCGATTACTTGTTCATCATCTATCATTTGCCGAAATTCTGAAGAGGTCGTTGATAATAATTAATTTTCAACATATCGTGATTTTAATCTCGACTTTGCATTATTCTTTTCAAATTTATTCGAGCTTCGGGCGTGAAAAGAGGAACTATTCAAAACCTTATTAATTTCTTTTTCCTTCATTAGTATCAGAGTAATGTTTTTGGTGATGATTTTGTGAATGATGATGAATTTGAGTACTTATGTTCTACCCATAATCTAAAAATTTTTATAAATGAATTATATTGTGATTTTATGTGATTCATTGGTATCAGAGCCATATTTTCAGTGATGATATTGTGAATCGTGATTAATTTGAGTGTTTATGTTCTACCAGTAATCTGAAGTTTTGTTCATAAATGAATTATATTATCATTTTGTGTGAATTTTTTTCAAAATTGGCATCACATGTGAAAAGATACGGGAAATAATTTATTTTATAGCATTTTGGGGCATGTTTTTTTGGACTATAATGGAGAGTATAATTCATGTAATTTTCGTGCACCTCGTTTTCAAGGAAGTTTTGGATGGAATTAATAAAAATATGTGTGTTTTCACTTGAAAAATGATTTTTTTCGATAAATTTATGGTGAAGAATTTTTGGTTGAATACCATTCTAATCCTACACACAAGTGTGACGTGTATATTGAATGAATGAAGAGAATTCATCTTTTTGTCCAAAATGTGGACATTACAAGCAGAGAACAATAAACGTTGTTCGTTTATTATTTCTTTATATTATTTGTTAACCAATTATTCTCCTGATTACTCGTTCATCATCTATTCTTTGCTGAAATTCTGAAGAGGTCGTGGATAACGATTAATTCTCAACACACCGTGGTTTTAATATATACTTTGCATTATTCTCTCTCGAATTTATTCAATCTTCGGGCAAGGTAAAAAGGAACTATTCAAAACCCGATTTATTTCTTTTTCCTTCATTGGTATCAGAGTAATGTTTTCGGTAATGATTTTATGAATGATGATGAATTTGAGTGCTTATATTTTGTCCATAATCTTAAGTTTTGTTTATATGTGAATTATCTTGTGATTTTATGTGATTCATTGGTATCAGAGTCATGTTTTCGGTGATGATATGGTGAATAATGATGAATTTGAGTGCTTATGTTCTGCCAATAATATGAAGTTTTGTTTATAGATGAATTACGTTGTGATTTTATGTGGATTTTTTATGAAAATTGGCATAGAATGTGAAAATGTATGGGAAATAATTTATTTAAAAGCATTTTGGGGCATGTTTTTTTTTGAGTTTTTCGGATCATAATGGTGGCTAGGGCTGTAAACGAACAAAGTTGCTCACGAGCTACTTGATACTTGGCTTAGAGAAAGCTCGTTCAAGTTCGACTCGCAACTAAACAAACAGAGCTTGATCAAAGTTCGTGATGAGGCTCGATATAAAGCTCGAGAACAAGCTCAATTAGAGGTTCGAAAAATTATAAATTATAAAATTAATCATAAAAATTCATTATACATATAATATAATAAATTTGATTTCGTATCTCGTGAAGGACTCATTATACATATAATATATCTCATTAAAAGCCCAGCCCATGTTTTAGTTTACACAATTCATTATATGATTTCGTATACTCTAGACTACAATTACCCAATTTCACTCTCTATTCTCTAAATCCTAAACCTAGCCGCAACGCAACCTGCAAATAAGCTTCTCTTCTCTTAGCAAACCTCACTTCTGTCTACAGCCCTAATCTCGTCGCCGGTAAATCTCTTCTCTGTTAAACAACGACGACGGCCTCTTATAGTCCCAACCTTGTCGGCAACCTTTATGTAAGCTTCTTTACTTTTCTTGAGTTTAAGTTCCTCAAAATTAGTTGAAGAGCGATTTGGCCTTTATCTAATTTCTCGTTTAGAATCAAGTTTATTAGATCTCACCCCTTGGTTTAAACCGTGGTGTTGCGTCCAAGATGGCTACTATTCTAGCAAGTGCACTAGATCGCAGCGTAGTATAGACAGCGAGACCAAGTGTCGTATTCCTCAAGGAGCAAGCTTGTGAATTGTAAATCCTATAGGCAATCTAGTAGAGTTTGATTT
>CAOJBJ011296327.1:0-14644 GCA_948291685.1 Euphorbia celastroides | reverse complement strand
GAATTAAGGGGATACGGTTCCGAATTAGCGGGATACGGTTTCCGGAATAGTAAGAAACGCGTTTTTTATTTTTGGTAATTGCAGAAACGGCCCCCGATACGTCTCGAACCCGTTTCTAGAGGTTTCCGTTTCCGACACCGGAACGAAACTCGGAAACTCAGGCTGAACGGCGTTTCCGTGCTTCTTAGGATAATAGTAATACAGTACATCAAACTGCCAAAAGGATAGATTAAATAGATCATATACCAGAATCTTATGACACAAAAATACAAGTTAATCACTGAAATTATACAAAAGGAATCACAAATATATGATTAACCTGGAAACGTTAAGAGAAGATAGAGTTAGATGCATTTATAATTCTTTCACTTAAGATGTTGTTAGAAAAAAAAAATTCTTGTCTAAAGTATACGGCAGTACGATAAGATAAAACCAAGCAAAGATGTATAGATCTGTTGCAAGTATTATTTGCTAGTGCTAAGCTTTCACTCTTATTTTGGGGCACAAAAAAAGTGCTGTTCTATGGAATCAGAGAATTGATAACTCTGTAAATCATTAGCTTCAGATGAATTTGATGCCATTTTAAGCGAGCAAGACACGTGACTACCACAACAGAGAAAAAGATCCAAAAATCAGGACTGAAATTTGAAAGTTTACCAAAAAGGTCAAGAACTTGAGATCCGCATTTTCAGTACGAAAGTCCCTGAGATAAAAAACTCCAAGTATTTGTTGTTGTCCAGGTGGAAGCTTCGCCAAAGCCTTCTCTATTAGAAAGACACACAGCTTCTGATCCTCAGCAGGATCATGTATCTGATGTCACGAAATAATGTCATAACTAGAGCACACACAACAAACATATTACTAAACAACTCATACCAACCATAAATCAGACTAAAAAGAAAACAAGGTCAATTAGAATGTTTAGGCATAAAAAAATCAGCAGCAATTTTGATAAAGCTTGTCAGTTAAATCTGGACAACAAGCAAAAGAGCATAGAAGTGTAAACGAAACAAGTTGTTGACTGCAGGTACCATTGATATTGTGTTGTGCATTTGTATATCTGATATCTTTCAAAAATAAACAGACACGTAGAATGAGAAAACCAATTATATGTTACATTAGGTAAATGCTTGGAAGGAACCACTATAAACACCGGTCTGCCATAAACATCCAAGGAGTCGTGTACATATGATTTTCCAGTTGCTGCCATATTTTTGACTGACTCTTCTGTTATTTCAGAAACTTTGGAATCTCGTCGCCATTTCTGATAAGTGTAAAAGGAAAACAACTCCAGAGCAGATAACATTAGCCAACAGCTGCTAATACAGACTCCAAGACTTGCAGACTTGTGTGCTTCTATTTATCTTTTTGAGTCAGACAATCAAAATCAGTTTAGGGAAATTGTAATGATATGAAACATCCTCATTGCGAAAAAAGGGATTGTTAAGGATACAATGGCTTTGGTCAGCTTCGTAATAGCTTCTTCCACTGAAAATCTCCGGTCCTTAAGAAACCAAAAGATCATTTCTTCATCATCTCTTCCATTTTTTCCTACAGGCAGTACACTATACTCCTTTTCAAGCCTTTTCTTCACTTCCAAAACTAGCTGCCAAAGAGAGAGGGTTACATAGATTCACCATAGATTGAATTGAACAAAGTGCAGAGGCGAAGCATCATGTTTTCTAAGTCCCTTATACATCGATTGTTTACCAATTTGAAAATTTATCGTTGTTTTTGCATCAATTGTAGGTTTCAATCAGAATAAATATCAAGCAATGCAATGCCAGATCTGCAATCGAGTTATTCACAATAAACAAGCATGTTATCGGAGATTCAATAGTTCAAACCTAAATCTATGCCAGAATTCAAGTAATTATACTCCTGATAACAGTTAAGGAATAGAGAGAAGTTACCTTATTTGGTTGACTAGGGTCAGAACTACAATTTTGAACTGCGAATTTGCAACTTCTGGAGGCAATCTTCGTCAAGCTAATGGGGGCAATGAATGGATGACACAAATTGTGGTAAGTGGAAATTGCCATTTGCAGAGAAAAAAAATCACTGATTCTTCTCTTCAGAGCGCGTTTGTTTCCCGGGAAAATGGCCGGAAAATGAAAACCGTTGGTACGATCTACAGTGCTGATAGCGGTTGACACACACAAAAACAAAAAAAAAAGAATAGCAAAAGGCCAAAAAAGGCGACGTGTCGACGCGCAGCTCAGTTAGATTTGCCACCTAATGTTATGGCCCGTTCATATTTTTCGATGGGCCTAATTGAGTTTCAGTTTGGCCTACGTAATTGTTTAAGAAGATGATTTTTCGAAATAATTAACATATAACATTTTTATGAAATAAGGAAATAAATATAATGAGAAAGAACTAGTGTTTTATGAAATAATGAATCAAAACAGACATCCTATTTAGTGTCCTGATTTTAGTGTATTTATAAAAGTAGACACATCATTTATGTTTTATATTGGATGAAAATCGAAACCGGATTGAGAAAGAACTGAGGTCGGAACATATAACGAAAAATCTTCATTCTTCACCAGGTATATACGTTCTGAGTATTTTAGCCTTTTATCTTAAATTTTTGCAGTGTAATGTTTAAGAAATTCTTCAGAATGTAAGACCCAAGACTAAAATATTTTAAAACATTCTCATATAATCAAATCAACATTTATGGGCAATGCTAGCCGTAAAATTTCATTCATAAGAAGAAAACAAATCTAACAGAGTGGTGGTGTGTTGAGTACAAATAACAATATAAGGTGGTAATTGAATAGTTATGGATAGAAAGATAAATGGTTTCCTGATTGTGTTAGCGCCAAAAATGTTGTTTGTGGACATCAGCCTTCTACGTTAATTTCACTTCTTATTTACATACCACTGAAATGAAACTAAAAAGAACAATTACAGATATTCAAATCCTTAAGTAGTCGAAGAAAAAGGGTGTGTACTAGTAAATTGAATCCATCTTTTCCGTACACAAAAAAACTCTTCTCTTTCCTTTCGCCATTTGGGAAATCCCATCAACAAAAACAACAAAGCACCTAACACTATAGTTCAATGCCAATTTTACATAGTTCAAGGATAAATGTTTCCATTTCTGAACCATACGGCTGCTCGAAACTTCTTGATGGGGTTGAAAGTGTAGCTTTTGCTCTTTTTTTAATGATCCAAAATCTGCTGATTCCTCTTGAAAATTCTCCTGCTATATTTTGTGGTAGATTCACCACTTGATAAACTAGCCTTTGGGTTGAAGGGTCTCTTGTTTTCTTCTGATTTCGTTCATGTTTGATGACATTTTTGCTCTAAAACGTTATCAAACAAGATAGTAAAGCTTAGAAGATAGTGACTAAAGGATCAAATTCTTGTTCTTGGTGTCAATGTTTTATTGTTCCATTAAGTTGAATGTGAAATTTCCATTGATATCCAGACTTTGTATGGAGATACTGCTCACAAATGGACGATCAAGCAATGAAATGCAACCATTTTGTGACATAACTATACGTACAAGAAATTTTTTTGAACTTGTTCCCCTGCTCAAGCAGATTTACATAGGAAGTTTGAAAATTCTAAGTCACTCCAACTTGGGACCATTTGCTTTGAAGTGCCCTCAACTTTGAGTTGTATCTTAAAGCCCTCTCAACTTGGCAAAAGTGCACCAAAGAGCCGTATAATATTGAAATTTATACAAACCTTGCATTAAGTGAATTCTCCTTTGTGTATAGTGTAGTTTACGTATACATGTAACACAAGATTTTCTCCTCAATTTCGAATTTTTGTACAAGGCAGCTCCTAGGTATACTTTTGCCATTGGGGCGATTTAGCAATTTAACTAACCCAAATTGAGAGGTCTCCAAAGCAAATGGCACCAAGTTGGAGAGCTGGAGCAGATATTAATATATTAAGCCTGAATTGAGCTTTTTCATAAGCACATGAAATCCAATTTGGCCCCCCAAAAGTTGCACAATTACAATCTCATCACCACTTGTCACTAGCGACCAACTATTGAATTTCACTAAAATAGAATTGGTGGTAAACTCAAAGAACACTAGCCATATAATCTTGATAGCATAATGTTTTCATTAGATACATACAATGTTGCCAAGTTTTGCTACTATGTCATTTATAAACTGAACAAAATCTTCCAGAGAACAGACAGAACTACCATTTTCCAACATCAAAGAAGTTTCCATACCTCTATCTCTATTCTTTACCTCATGTATCCTCTGATAAGTTTCTCTCACATCAATGCAAAGCTTGCAGAAGTTAGGATCAACCAAAGTTTCCTTCACATCCAACAAGAAACCATGGTCTCCAATTACACCTTCTGTGGATCTCATCTTGACCACGATTTTCTGTATACACGCTAAATTAAAACCCAAATGTTGACTCACTTTTGATGCACTCCCGAGCGATATTTCATTTCTATAGTTACAACAAACTTCAACTGCATTTGCCAGAAACATTCGTGCAAGGAAGGTGAAGAAATCAATAAAATTCATGCCTGAGATAAAAACACAATAATTAGTATCTTCAAAGGGTTTCTTATAGATTGGCAAAGAGCTGATATATTTACCGGTATTAGCAGCAAGGTTGCGTTGACAAATAGCTTCAAAATTATCAGAGATTTCCCTGATGTCTTCTATGTAGTCTTTTGCTTCATTATAATCTCTCCATAGCAAATCCCACTGTTGAGACAACTCTCATCAAAATCTCGAGTTTTGATTTAGAATTAATGTATGGATTCCTTTTGATGCTTCACTTACCACCCAATCAAGGTTATGGCCATTGAACCAATTGTGGTTTATAGATATTGTATCCTCCTGAAACATATTGATGCATTTACAGAGGAGAAATAACAGAAGATGCAAAACCTATTGGATTGATTAAACAAGAAGGTGAGACAGAATTTGTGAAAGATACCAGATTATGAACTTGATGAAACCATCCACTAGGAACGAAGATAATTTCGTTTCGATCTTGAATGCATTCCAACCAAATAGCCTACAAACATAAGAAAAATTAAGTCTGAATAATTTGGGGAACCGGCACACGAGAGGAAAAACAGTTGTGTGATTACCTTGTTGAAACCTGGGAATGTTGCCTCACTAACATTATTGAAGATATCATAAACAGTGTTCTTCAGGTTCCTGGATACAAGTACAAGGGAACTTCTAAAATCAGATTATGTGATGTAAGTATCGATTGAGAGAAAAATTTTACAGTGGAATGTTGCAAATCAGGAAAGGGAAGGATCGATGACCGGTCAAATATTAGATGACTTTGTGAAGGAGATAGGAAAAGCCATCTCTTCTTTCCACAAACATTTGCTGACCAGCTATATGACCTGAAGACATCAGCATGAAGAGGAGTCCAAGATCCTACAAAAGAGAAACCAAAAGATATCAAGATTGCTTCGGATTCATGTTATTTGTTGTCTACAGTCAAAAACCGAAACAAATATATTTGTAGGAAATTCAATGTTTAACGAAGACATAGAAAAAGTATCACCTTTTGCTCCCATGTACACAAAACGATAGTCCGAGCAACTAATGTCATCATTCTCTTGACAACTGCCAGAACTCTTATGCATTTGATGATGGTCAAGATATAGATTAAGCCAATCATCACAAAAGAGTATAGGGGTTCTGTAAGCTACATAGTCTGGGTATTCCTGAGAACCAAGATTGAAGAACATAAGTGGATGAAAAGCAAATGGTCGAACCTATGGACCTTAGATTCCTAGCTATAACGGTGCCATTGGCAATTAATGGAGATCAAAATTTCACTAACTAAAAAATCAGCAAACAATCAGTAGATCAAGAAAATTACATCAGAGTGATGTAATTTCATTCCAAGAGGAGACCCGATATGAGGAATGAGCATTAGATAAATCAACGTACTCAACTAAAAATAAACAATGTATAAGAAAATCGGAAATCAGATGACATTTCCCAACGCAGAACTTCATCAAATATTCCAATATTATTATTAACAAACCATTGTTTCAATGGAGCCAAAGATTCATCATTCTTTGGTTTTGGATTATAATGAACTAAAGTAAAAGAACTCATTAAATTGTATGAACTTCTTTTATTGCAAAGTTACAGATAGTTGTTCCAACTCTATTCTAGGGTCCATTTGAAACAATTTCTCTGTTATCCCAGGGGCAAGGCTGCATACACCCGGACCCCCTTACCCTGTTTTTTTCGGGAGCATGGGCAGGCATTGAGGTAATGTTCGTTCTTGTTGTTCTTCAATACAATTTTTACGCTACTCTTTTGATAAATACTGCCTTATAATTACTGATTTCAATCTGCATCTCTTCCCTCGCCGAGCCTAGTGATAAGCTGGAAAGAAGGCTTGTTAATTGTCTATAAATGGAACTGCAGCAGAACAGCTTGCCTCTTTGTTCCTTTCAACAATAGCACATTCCCATATTTAACAAGGGAGAAAAGAGAACTTATCTAGATAAGCTATCCAGACTTTCTTATTCAAAAATTATGGAACAAGAAAGATTTACATTTATATGTATACTGCCTTTAGGATGATTCTATATCAAGCCTAACTGTTGAACACCCATATGTAACTCCAAAAGGCACCTTAGGGTTATTTCATCAATATAAGGGGCGTTTATGATCTAAGCCAAGCAATGTGGGAAATCCAACACACCCCGCACGCCCAATCATCATCTCGGGACGGGAATATCACCGGGTGTCCCATCATGGGGCTGGCCCAACAATTGCCCATGTCTCTGATACCATGTTAAACACCCTTAAGGGGTTAGGGTTACATATGGGTGTTTAACACTAACCGTTCACAATTTTCTAAATGAAATTACATCAAGTACCTTTAACCATATTCAAATCAGAATGACCATTCTGCTAAGCTGTGCATCAGATAACTATAAACACTGTGAATTCAGCTAAGCGTCAAGACACATAACAAAACTGTAATCGCCAAATAAGGAGAAAGACAAGTTGGATTGTACCTTAACAAAATGCCAGTCCTTCAGATAAAGCACAGATTTCCCCTCTTCCTTTGATGCACTAGACTCATGCCAGTGGTCAATGAAATCCCTAACCGTCATTTCTAATCTCTTCTGATCCGTAAATTCCCTAACTCCACAATCTGCAACCTTAGAAACACATACAAATCTGTTAAGAAAATAAAATTCCAATGCAGTGAGCTTAAGAGAAGCGTATACCTGAACTCTAGAGCTTCCAAAATTGCTAGAGAAGAAGCCAAGATTAGGGCCGCCATGGGGAGTGACCCAGTCTTTGCAGGCTCGCCAATCGTCCATGAGGCCTGTTAGAACAACTGGCTTGTTTTTGACAAGATAATTGGCGACAAATTCATCGTAGCTAACTTCTTTGCCATTCACTCGCTCTATTTGCCCTCCGATCTCTATACCCATCTGTTTCTCTCGATTAGAGAAACTCGGGGGGAAGAAGAGAATAGAGCGGGCTGAGAAGATGAGTTCGTTTTTCGACCGGGGCCGGGTATGGGTAAAAAACCTTTGCGATATTATAATTAGATTTTTTAAAAAGAAAAACTTCAAAAATCATCATTTGAGGTTTCACGTTCTTGTAAAAATATTCTTGAGGTTTAAAGCCCATCAAAATTTTCCTAATATTTTAGTCCATTATTAAAATAAGGATTTGTCATTTGTTAGTTGTTAAGTAATGATGTGGTATAAGGATAATTTTGTCCAATCCACATTTTTTATCCATTTACCCATCCTTCAAAACCCTAATCTAAATACCCAACCCACTTGAAACCCTAAGTCACTTCCCTTTGCCGCCGCCGCCGCCGGCACCAAAAATTCAAGTGAAAATGCCGAATCTCGCAACCACCAGCCATAACCCTCCCCGAAATCGTCGAATCTCGCCAGAAACCGCTCCTTTTGATCTGAGATCAGGGTTAGGGTGCAATCTGAAACCCGACGCTGTCGCCGTTCGAAAGATCTCTCCTCTTCCACTCTTTTTTCGATTTTGAATCTCACCAAATCCCGACGCCGTTGCCGTTCGATTTCGATTCGAAATCATCCCTAAGATCTGATACCGTCATGCTTTTCCAATCAATGACCAGATCTGAAACCGTCGCGCTTTTCTGATCAACGACCAGATCTTTTGGCTTTTAGGTTTTGGGTTTTCTGATCGTCGATTTTGTGGGCTGTTTTCGTCAGTTTTGAACGACGGTGATTGTTTCGCCGGATGTTTCTGGCCAAAACAGAGAGAAGGGAAGAGAGAGAAAGAGGGGAGATAGAGAAGGAGGGGAACGAAGTTGAAATCGGGGATTTTCATCGGAATTTTTGGTGTCGTTGTCGGAATCGCGGGTTAGAGTTTGGATTAGGGTTTTGAAGGATGGGTAAATGGGGAAGTGAGTTAGGGTTTCAAGTGGGTTGGGTATTTGGATTAGGGTTTTGAAGGATGGGTAAATGGGTAATAAAATATGGATTGGATAAAATTGCTCTTGTGTCACGTCATCAATTAACAGTAAATGGATAGTGAATCCTTGTTTTGATAACGGTGAGAAACCTCAGGAGTGTTTTTAATGGGTTTTAAATCTCAAGAGTGTTTTCGAAAAAAATCGATACCTAAAGAGGGGGGGTTGGGGGGTTTGAAGTTTTCTCTTTTTAAAATTGAATTGAAGTTGCTTTTCGCTTTTAAACTTGTAAGTTAAAAAAATCTGAATTGCTATTAACAGTCAGAAATTACTTCGTGTAATCAAATCCAAAGACAAAAATACTATTCCTTAGAAAAAACCCATTCCCTTTTACTCTTTCCAAACCCTAACTCCCCTCGATTCATTTCTCTCCTAAATTCACAAGTCAAAAGTGAAATCAAGAGCTAAGGAAGGCTGAATTTGACAAATGATAAGTATTTTCGTCAATTTTCTAGTCGGATTTTGAGGAAAAATCGCTGGAATGAAGTTCTAGCCTTCGAGTTGACGGGCGTTTCCTAGAATCGCCTCTCCACTGGAGAGGCGTTTCTGAGAAACGTCTGGACCTATTTTATCTAAAGGATATCTTTGTCATTTAAACCGATTACACGAAGTAATTTTCCGACTGTAAATAGCAATCCCCTAAAAAACCAATGAAAACATTATGATAAGCTAAAATATAATTATAAGCAGCTTTTAAAATACCTTAATAAATAGGAATTGTGAAAAAGTACTGATAGTTTGCACCCTCCGCTTAGGTGTTAGCCACATTAGTTGCATTTCACACACATGTTTGTTGAGGGAATTGTACGGAGAGTCGGGTTAGATACATCGAGTTTTTCTTTTTATAAGAGGAGATATGAGTGTAAATCTTTTCAAATTAATATTTTATTTTTTAACTATTTTTTTAAAAAGAAAATTATCGTGTTAATATACTATTTTTGAAACTTAATTAACACATAACCACCTTGTTATTAGATACGTCGAGTTCCATTTCTTCTTCTTCTTCTTCTTCTTCTTCTTCTTCTTCTTCTTCTCTCGACTCGAATTCGGTTCTCTTTCCTTGTGCGAGATTGGGAAATCGATTTACGATTTCAATTTTGTTTAGTTTTTGATTTGTGATTTTCAATTTACGATTTCAATTATGTTTATTTGTTTGAATTCGGTTCTCTTTCCTTGTGCGGGATTGGAAAATCGATTTACGATTTCAATTTTGTTTAGTTTTTTATTTGTGATTTTCAATTTACGATTTCAATTATGTTTATTTGTTTGTTTTTTTCGAAATTAAGCTTATTCTATTTTTTATTTCAATTTCGGTTAGGTTTTTTTGTTTTTGATTTCAGATGTTGATTAGATTTTGTTAAGTTACCTGACTATGTGTAAGAAATAAGAAGGTTTATGAATTCATAGTTTCGTTTTTTTTATCTGGTAGTTACATGGTAGGTACCTGGTAGGAGGTTAGTAGGTCTATGAATTCGCAGTTTCATTTTTTTTATCTGTTGGCTTCCAAGCAGATTCCTACTAGTTTCTTACCAGATATTGGATCGAAAAAAATTCAAAAAAGTATAGGATAATGGATGGCGTTTCAAAGATGAAAATGAGATGAACAAAAAACTCTAAAACGACAAATCAGAAAAATTTACAGTTTTTGAGATAATTTCAACATAAAATAAGAAAATCCAAAAAAAACTGATGTATTGATGACATCATCCATTAAAAAGGGAATGACAAGAAAAGCACGGAATGTAGTATTTGGAAATGAAAAGTTAAGTTTAATCATGAAATGATATGATTCAAAACTTGGGCTAAAATTAAACTTAAAAATCAGTATACTTTTATGATTTTCCCTTTTTTAAAGCTGTACATTTAAGCTTTATTGGGAAGAGTAAATTTTGCTTTGATAAAATAAATCATACATATCATAATTTATCAGGACAAATAACTAAAATATGTAGTTCTGTAAACAAATAATTAGAACAATATTTTGAAAGAAGTATCAAACAAACTCTAAGAAATCATTTTCAAAGCTGAGTCATTTCCCACTTATTTTTCTTTTAGCACATACTATACAAAGATGTATATTTTACCTGCTACTATTTTCTATGTTTGAATTTTTTTATAACAATTAATAAATTTTTGAAGAAGTTGGATTTTGAATCTAAAATTTCCCACTGAAACATTGAGAGATGTACCATTTGATAAAGGCCAGTTGGTTTCCATGTTTGAATTCTTTAAAACAAAATTACAAACTACATTATCTATGATATTGTTTCCAAATTCAATATATCTCCCCAAACTTTTTTCCAAAAATCATTTAGGTTTTCAACCTTTTCAAAGGACCCCGTAGATCCCTCAACTCTTGAAAAATGTAACCCCCCAAACCCTAATGTTGATGTGTCGTCCGATGTGGTAAAAGGGGAGATTGGATGACTTTTTACAAATTTCCGACTACTGGTTTCCAATATCTGACGAACCCCAAACTCGACAACAAACTTTCCGGCGAACCCTTATTTGTGAGTTTCCGATTTCCGGCGACATTTTTCGGCATCATTCCGACAACTTTTTCTGGCCGAAAAAAACCCAAACCCCCCACTTATGAACATCAGCCAATCATACTCCACACTGAGTCTAATGATAGAAAACACACACATCCATGAAACCCAGCACCGAGTTTAATTCGCCAGCTACACAAAATAACCCTCGCAACCTTAAAAGCAATCGTGAAACCCATAACTGAGTTCTAGACACAAACTCAATCACAAACAGATTCTACTTTTCATTGTAGAATCTAAACAAAATAGTGAAAAAAACCCCAATTACATTGGGTGTTCTAGGTTTACCCTAACCATGAAAAAGGACTGAAATTGAAGTTGATATTGAGTACCTGAGACATTGCGCTAGCGAAATTGGGAGGCGATTGAATGCCATCTTCTAACCCAAAACTCGGAGACAGCAATTGGCACCTGAGAAATTCGATTGAACAAATCTATTTATTTTCAGATGCCCGTTTTTGTGTAGCCGTTGAAGGGGGTGAGACCGTATCAGGTTTCACGACGATTTCATGGAGGCTCCGGCGAAGGCTAGTTGAACGGCAAGGGAAGACGACGGTGACGGTTGCGGCGGCGGCTAGTTGAACGGCGAGGGGAGAGGACGGTCACGGCAACGACGGGTTGACCGGTTGAGAAGGAGATGAGATTAAGAATGGGTTAGAATATTAGGGTTTAATATGTGAGTTTAGGTTAAGGGTAAACGGGTCAATGAGTTAGATTTAGGGTAAATGCGTTAAAAGTTATATTTATTTTATTTTTTAAATAAAAACTGTCACATGTCGGGTTAGGATTGATTTGACTTTTATAACCCGACACGTGGCGGCGCGTGTAGACCACTCTCTTAATTGAGAGTGGTTTTGTGCATCGTAGGGACTTATGGGGTGCATTTTTCACGAGTTGAGGGATCTACGGGGTCCTTTGAAAAGGTTAGGGACCTAAATGATTTTTGGGGAAAAGCTGGGAGATCTAATGATGCATTCAGCCATTAAAAAATAATAGTCTAACCATTTTTTCGAACCATGTGCTATATCTCGTTTATTCTTTTAGTCCTCCTACAATACATGTTACATATCAAGTCCTCATGGTATTAATTTTGTTACCCCATTAGTCCTTCTTATAATGAATATTACATGCCACATAATATCCATGTGGCAAAGAATTTATTGTGTGGCACTAATTAATCTATAATAACAAAAATTAAGGGTTGAAATTATAAACAAAATATTACAATTCGATTCCCCCTCTCTTATTAATTCTCTTCTCAAAGCTTCCAAGCAATCAATGGATTAGGAGGACATCTCATAGAAAGTCCTCGGTTGGACACTATAAATTGCTAGAATTTCAAATCAGAAAATCCTGCTATACTTGCATTAGAATACTCCCTCAACACCCTTTATGATTTACTCAACAATGATTATGAAATTGAATCAACTCCAACTTCCCCCTCTCTGATAAAATACTACATACAGCATAAGAATTATCAATGGTCAGGGTAGCCTCTAGTCTCATTCGAGCATTTGCATTTGTATGGAAAGCTAGACCGAACTTTATAAAAAAAAAATGTCAAAATCCATCCCTAAGTGAGGTCTTGTGCTGGCTAGACCCTTCTAACACATGTTAACACGTATTTATCATACATGTGTCCTAATTGACCAATTACGCAATGCTTAGAATCTGCCAAAAGAAAAAGAATGGAAGAGTGAAAACAAAGAGACAACAAACATATTGTTGATTTGATAGTGACATGACATATTTAGTTTAGGTACTCATTATTGAATGTAATCTCGTGCCTGATTATCCCCTTCCCATAATTTGTGTTTGTTGTCTTTCCCATCTTCACGTGGTGGGGATTTATTCCCTAATTTTCCCAACTAGAAATCAACTTATCAAACGCTCCACTACCCAATGCTTTTGTGATTGATTTTCTCGGATTTTTATTTGCAAAATTTTATTTTAATATATGTTTGCATTAGATTTGTTTGTGGATTAGCGAGCTCATCAAGCCCATCTTAACTTGTAGCTGTTTATGGTTTGAGTTTGGAAAGCTATTTTTCTAATTTTGAACCCGTCTAACCCGAATCCGATAAATTTTGCAAGATAAATGGGTTAGGTATGAGATTAGTACAGAATTTCGACAAAACGGCCCGACCCTGATAGTTTTATATAAAATAATTTTTTATACATAATTTTATGATTAAATATAATATGTATATGCAAAGTAATTATTACAATGTAAAATTTGTAATATAATTTTGACACGAAATTATTTTATTATTGTTATATACTTTATCTATTTAACCTAACCTAGTTCGAATTCGATAAAATTTTGAACGGATTTGAAATCATTATTTTTTATAATAAAGCTCGCTAGGCTAGGCCTGAACCCGAGCTCAGCTCATCCCACAAATAGGTCTAGTTCCCATTAGATTTTAGTTATCGTAAAACAATTTCAAAAATTTCCAAGTGATGAAAGATTGAAATGTATTGTTTAAAGTAAAAATATATTATACCAATTTCATGTAAGCAGTTAGTAATTTGGCATTCAAAACATCTAGTTTGAAATTTTAATTCCAAAAATCAAGCTAATTAACCATTATATACCTCAATTACAAAGCTACTCAAATACATTCTCTTTTGCTAATTTCCAATTAACAAAGGAATCATTAATTTTCCCAAAATGCGATTTACTAATTATTAGAACCAAAAGTGGCAGACCCAGAGAACGAACACCTAGACGACCCTTGAAAACAAAACAAATTCGCAGAAGATGTCGAATACGACGGCGTCGTTTCACTACCCCTTTTGACTGTTCTTGTGGGCCTCACTTCCCTGATCACTCCTAATCTCTCTCAGCAGCGCCGTCACGTCTTTCATCGTTGGCCGATCCTCCGGCCTGTTACTGGTGCACAGCAGAGAAATCCCCAACGCTTGCAGCATTTCTTGAATCTGCGAATCTTGATTGCCTTGGAGTTTTGAATCGATTATTTCCACCGGATCTCTCTTCCTCTTTAGCTGCTCTCTCACCCACTGTACTACGTGTTGCTCATCTCCAAACGACGGATCTACTGGCTTTTTTCCGGTAATCATCTCTAGTAACACCACTCCGTAGCTGTAAACGTCGCTTTTCTCGGTAATTTTCACCATGCATCCGTACTCTGTAATGAAGTGGTTATCATTGATGAGGTTTTAATTGAATGATTTGTGGATTTAGATCTGTGAATTTAGCATTTACTCACCGGGAGCGAAGTATCCGTACGATCCGGCGAACTCCGGGCTGGCGGAGAACGATCCGTGCTCGTCTTCGTCAACGAGTCTCGCGAGGCCGAAATCGGCGAGGCAAGCTTGGTACCGGTCGCCGAGGAGGATGTTGTGAGCCTTCACGTCTCGGTGAATTATCGGCGGCGCGCAATCGTGGTGGAGATAGGCTAATCCCTCCGCTACTCCTAACGCGATTTTGAATCTCGTTGCCCATTCGATAATGCCGGTGTTTTCTTCGTGTAGTAGAGCTCCTAATGTGCCGTTAGTGAGGTAATCGTAGAAGAGGAGTTTGGTTTTCCGGTTGGCTGCCCAACCGATGAGGCGGACGATGTTCCGGTGGCGGATTCTGGCGAGCGTGGCGATCTCGGAGGAAAATGCGGATG
>CAOJBJ011293900.1:0-11207 GCA_948291685.1 Euphorbia celastroides | reverse complement strand
TTTATTTGCATTAAAATAATATTTTCTTCATGTGTTTATTTACTTTAGAAAATCCTGCTAAAAAATGCAGTGCAAAAACTTAAAAACTTTACTCATTTCCAAAATCTTTATCCATTCAACTTTTACATGTTTACCATACTTTCATGGGCTAGTTTCCAAATGGGCAATTTTATTGCTCCCAAGCTGTACTACCATTTCAGTTTTTCGGGTAAATCAATTTTGTATGTTTCTCCATATGTGTTAACTGAGAACCACATTTCATTAATGTAAAGTAGTGATTAAAAAAATTATCTAAAGTTGTGTAATTTTAAGAGCTATTCCGTATAATAGTATCAAAATGGAGGAAAATATTTTAAAAATGATTTTATATTTATTACACCCCTCAATGGAATGAAATTCTTTCATTTTACTTGAAAATAAATATTCCATTGAGAATTGTAATAGCTAGAAATGATCAGGATGTGCCTATAGAATTAGCAAGCAAAAACAGAGCATAGTGTATTTTAATTGGGCCGGATTGACTTTTTATGGGTTGGTGGAGGAATGCTTGTCACCTGCTCTCCTTTTCATCTCTCTCCTTCTTCTTCTAGCTGCAGCTTCCCTTTTTACTGAGAGAATCAAACCTTCCTTTCTCTCCTGCTTCCAATGGAGAGGCACAGATGCAAGCTCTGCACCAGAACTTTCGCTAACGGCCCAGCTTTAGGCGGTCATATGAAGGCTCATCTAGCTGCTCTACCTCTGCCTCCCAACATGACTGCCACTCACCACCAACTCGGTCTCCGAACCGAGTCGTCCTCGTCGTCTTATTACTCCTCCGGCGACGATCACGACGACGGCAGAGAAGTTGAGGCTGCTGCTCTGGCTTACCGATTGAGAGAGAATCCGAAGAGGAGCTTCAGGCTTGCAGATCCTGAGTTTTCTTTTGCTGTGGATGCTGGTTCTGTTGTTCAAGATAGAGAAAGCGAGACTGAGCCGCGAAATCCAACTCGCTGCCGATCTAAGCGAACTCGGAAATCGGAGTTCGGCGACAGTTTGAAGCAGAATTTCGACCTGAAGAAACTCGAGATGTCGCTTTCACCGTCGCAATCGCCGCCGGGGACGGCGGCAGAAACTGAGCCGGTAAGTTCCGTTTCCGACACCTCGCCGGAAGAAGATGTTGCTATGTGTCTAATGATGCTATCAAGGGATGTTTGGCTGAAAAACGAAGACGAAGAAGAAGGAAGCAAACAGTTACCAAACGGAGAAAAATCAATTGGAATGTTGAAATCGGGGAACGGAGAGACGGTCAAAGTGAGGAAAATCCGAGGCGGAAAGTTCAGATGTGAAAATTGTGCAATACTGTTTCGATCTTCACCGGCATTGTTGACGCACAAGAAGATTTGCAGTCTAGATGAAGCAGAGCTAAGAAATACTGACGGAATTGATAGAATTTTCGAATGCCCGTACTGTTTGAAGGTGTTTGGGTCAGGGCAAGCACTCGGCGGCCATAAGAGATCTCATCTAAGAAACTTAGATTCTTCAACAACTGCTGCTGCCGATTCCACAGTCTCTCCTGCTGCTGGAAATGAAGGTTCGTTGAAAATCGGAATCAACTTGATAGATCTTAACTTGCCTGCTCCAATGGAGGACGACGAATTTAGTGTGGTATCTGATGCTTAATTCGAGATCTAACTAATTAGTCACTTTTTTAATGTTAATTATTCATTGCTTGATTTCTGGACCTGATTTAAACGAAATTCATTGATCTCTTTGAATTCTCCGCAGTTGGTTTTGTTGCTTATCTGAAAGTTCAATTTCTTTATTGCAGAAGAATTCATTTTGGTTAAGTGTTTAATTTTGCCCCAGCTTTCCTTTTTCTTGTTTCTGTCATTCTTATTCACGTGTTGTGTAACAGCAAATTTATGTGTAGTTGGTGTTGCTTGCTCTAACAACTTGCTGCTTAATTTAAAAATCATCATATTCATTTAGTGATTATTATAATAATAAAAGATAGGATGACCTGAAGTAGAATTTTCCTCTGCTCTGCCTTTGGTAAGTACAAATTATGATTCTGTTACTGTGTCCTCTTCTAGCTTCCAGCTGTTCTTCTTAACTGTCTACTGCTTCCCTACTTGCCCTTTTCCACGTTATCATCACCTTTTTTTTTATATTATGATATTCTTTTTCCAATGCTTTGTATATTATATGTTCCAGTAAATAGATATGTACCAACCCAAGCCAACTGTGAATATCATTGTGTTGGTTCATTCAATGTTGATATTTAGTTTGGAAGTGGTCAAATCTTAGCTTCTTTGTTAGTGAATTTGGCTAGAGGCTTTATTATGTAATTTAATTAAAGGTGGGAATTTAAATTGTGAAAAAGGGATTAAGATGAATGATTTGAAGAAAGAGTCTAACATGCCAACAAAGATGGCAACTTTTACTTTAAGAGGCCTATCTATAATTAGCTGTGAAGGTGACTAGAGAGAAACTCGGAAAAGATACAAAATCCCTTCATTTTCTGAATAGAAAATTGGATTAAATATTTATTTGCCTTGAAATGAACGAAATATCCGGGCAAAAGGAGGTTGCCAATCTCATGCTCTATTCTTATCGAAGAATCGGTCATATTTCCATTTTATATTGTATTCATTTATTTGAGCAAAATATAAAACATTTATTTGTTTTCTTTAATTCCAAAAATAAATGACATTGACTACAAGAACTTTTGGGTTCTTTCTTAGTGCATGTGATTTCTTGTTTCTGAAGAATTCTGGTTATGTTCCAGATTGAATGCTTTATCTGCGCCAATGAATTATACCTTACTATGTTTTTGTTTTTCCTTCAATAGAAAGTTCCCTTTTATTTTACTTAAAAATCCTAATTATTATGCATTTTTGGGGAAATTGTTTCAAGTATTATTTGCAAAATACCCTTTTCTCCAAATACCAAAATTCTAATTATTTTGTAGTAATTAGTTTTTTAAAAAATTGAAACCATTTATTGGCGGCTTTATTTGGCAATAGTCTTTTTGATGTCTGGTTTGGGTGGAATTATTTGGGAACATAATAGTTGGGGACAACAGATATTTGGTTTGACCGGCAAAAATCTGATGTCCCCTTTAATATGTTCTCAAGTATGTCTCTCATTCAATTTTTGACATGTGGCTGACACATAAGAGAGAGAATTGAAAAAATTAGAGAGGGAAGTGAAAAAATTGGAGAAAGAATAGAAAATAGGACCCATGTCAAAAATATTTATGAGAAACATATTTAGAGACATAATAGTTAGGGACAACAGATATTTGGTTTGACCAAATATCGAAGGACAAAATAAAGTAGGGAAATTTATTTGTCTCCTTTGGCTATTTTATAAGAACTATTATCTACCTTAATTAGGCTAGATTATCATTAAACATTTTCCTAATAGCCTACCGCATCAATTTTTCAGTTGTAAAAGCCAAAAATCATTGCACATTTCTCTGGTAACTTCTTATTATTCTAATTTATTCATTCTTATTTTCAACATTACTATCCGGAAAAAATCACCTGTCCTAAATTAGGTGTCCCCTTGTATGTGCCTTACTTAAATGTTGACATGTGATCCATGATTTAATTTATTTATTTTTTAATTATTTATCTCTCTTACTTTTTTATTTCTCTCTCTTACGTGACTGTTAAATGTCAAATTCCTAATAATATACATGAAAGGGAACACCCATTCTGGCACAACAGATCTTTTTCCATGTCCTATTTACTAAACTTGGTTCTTTTTCCAATTGTTCATTCTTAAAATCTTGTTTTAAAATTGGAGCCTTTTGATCCCAACTTGTAACTCATTTTTTGGGCAAGTTTTGAAAAGCTCATGCTTATGGTAAAGCAAGAGAGTTATTCAAGTCAATCACATTTTTGACATTTTTTCCAACTTTACTCTAGCCGGCATTAATCCAAAGACTTGCGCCAAACTTACTTCAAAGACGTGATCTAATCAATCTTTTAACTTTCATTCCAAAACATTAGCAGTTATCTTTCTTTTTCAAATGTTACTAATTAGTTAAAAAATGTACATTTGATTTAGTATCTAAAGTTTCAGAGTTGAAAAAAAATTATGAAAAATTTCTCTTCAAAACTATTATCACTAGAAGATTTGTTGTGAACCTAGTGTAGTCCATCTTACCGATAAGACAGTATTTTAACCCCCACAAAAGAATTTGTTAGTATCAAAAGAAGTCTAAAATGAGGAGAAAAAAAAAAGTCTAACAGCATACTTGGCTAAGCGGTAGTCATTGTAATTGCTGTGAATTTTTAAAGCATTTTTTCGCTTTACAGCACCTAAAAACAATTGTGACCAAACACTTTTGTTTGTTATTTCTTACCCAAAAGAAAAATGACTGTCCCTTTAAAATTTAGTGTGAGGCTTCCCAAAATTTAATATTATTTATATTTTATTATTATTGTTGGTCTCACTGTAATTCATAAGATTGGTCAGAGGGGGTGAATGATCCTTTTTCTAACCTTTTTGGCGGAAACGTGTTTGTCTTGGAAATTGTTCAGAGTCGGTTCCGGAATTGGATTCCGGATACAGACAGTTTGATACCGGATGCACACCGCACAATGGATGATGGTTGGTTTGTTTAAACTTAACAACACTGAATTTTTATCCTAGTTCGGCTTCTACCTACTCCAGTCCCCAGAACTCCTGCTGGGCTTTAATTCACTATCTCTTCCTTTACGGGGCAGGAAGAAAGCCGTTGACAATTCCTTTACGGGCAGCAATAAAGACGATTACACTTGTCTCCAACAAGCAGATATACCACTAAGCTCTCACTAGCTTAGCTGAGTCTCTTCTGGAAGTAGCATAGTATGAAAGACTAACTGGTTTTCTTTTGTAGAAAGGCTACAATAGAGGGAGATCAGACACAACTTTGTTCATCAAGCGAAGAAAGGAGAAAGTGCTTCTTGTCCAAATTTATGTTGATGACATCATCTTTGGAGCCACTGATGACAAAATGTGTACTGAGTTCAGCAAGAAAATGAAAAGTGAATTCAAAATGTCAATGATGGGAGAGCTCACCTTCTTCCTTGGACTTCAAATCAAGCAAGGAGAAAAAGGAATCTTTATAAATCAGTCCAAGTACGCAAAGGAGCTGATAAAAAAGTATGAGATGGAGAAAGGCAAGACAATGTCAACCCTAATGGCTACAAACACAATTCTAAGTAAAGATAAGTAAAATAAGCCTGTAGAAATTAAGCTCTACAGAGGTATTATCGTATCTTTACTTTATCTAACTGCTAGTAGACCTGACATTCAATACAGTGTTTGTTATTGTGCTCGTTATCAATCTAACCCCCACTATCTCATCTTACTGCGGTAAAGAGAATACTTCAATATTTACACGACACTGTTGATGCAGGACTCTGGTATCCTAGCTCTACTGATCTGACGCTGAGAGGATACACTAACGCTGACTATGGAAGAGTGAGACTCAACAGGAAAAGCACCAGTGGAGGTTGTCATTTCCTTGGAGATTGTCTCATTTCATGGTATAACAAGAAGCAAACATCAGTTGCACTCAGCACAGCGGAAGCTGAATACATCGCTGCTGGTAGTTCTGTTGCTCAACTACTATGGATAAAACAATAGCTGGAAGACTATGGAATAAAGTCGGGATGTTTTGAAGTTATGTGTGATAACAAAAGTGCAATTGATCTATCCAAAAATCCTATTCAGCACACCAGAATGAAACACGTCAGCATCAGGCATCACTTCATCAGAGACCATATGCTCAAAGGCTAAGTGAAGCTGACGTACATTCCCACTGAAGATCAGTGTGCTGACATATTCACTAAACCTCTAGCGAAAGAAAGATTCATTTTGTTGAGGGAGCTAAATGGAATGTCAAATCCAGTCGAATAGTCAACGCTGACTAAGAAAGGTCTAAGTGGTAAAAGTGGTAACTAAACCTCTCTTTTCTTTAATATCAATGATCTGCTAACTGCTTAGAATACCTGGCAATGTGATAAATATGACAGAATATGAACAGTTAACTGACACATTTAGAGCAGTTACTACCTCCATTACTTTACCCATTATTATGTCGAATATTCTTATCTCACCGTAGAATTATGAGAAAACAGCGCAGATCGCTGCACGTGGATTATCACTCGGATCATGAAGGATCGCTATTTAAAGAAAAAAACAGGGAAATGTCTCTTACACTTTCGAACTCTTTCAAATTTCAAAATCCTAAGAACCCTAATTCCTGTTTCTCACAAATCTAATCACAGATCCTTCAATGGCCGGAAGCAGAACTCCCGATCCAGTTGTTCTTGAGCCACTCAGGGTAGATGAACTCAGAGAAGTCTGCATCGCTCCGAACAGGATGAAGATAATCAAGCTTTAGATGGGGAGCAGAGTATTCGGAGTTCCAAACTTTGAAGACATAGTGGTGGTCGATAAAGCTCCTCAAGTGGACATCGAATACTTGGCAACTCACTCTATCTATGGTGAATGGATCAAACAGCAAAGAATGAGAGGATTCTCACTCTAGCAAACAAGATCTATGCCAATCATATGAATCAGTTCTACACAAATCTGAGAATGGTGGATGGGTTTCTAGATGCTCTGTTCACAAGGATGGCAAGGGTTAAGATCGTTGTAACCCCTCAGCTAATAGCTTACATCACTGGCTTTCTCTTGAAGGGGACAGAGTTGAGAACTGTGAAAGATGAAAAAACAGTATAAGTTCTTCGTGATTTTGTGATGCCTGAAGATCATATAA
The DNA here is from genome assembly GCA_948291685.1 of Euphorbia celastroides. NCBI lineage: Eukaryota > Viridiplantae > Streptophyta > Magnoliopsida > Malpighiales > Euphorbiaceae > Euphorbia > Euphorbia celastroides. The sequence goes on along the minus strand of CAOJBJ011293900.1, from coordinate 4,447 downwards.
GTTGGGAAATAAGGTTGTCTGGATTCTCAATCGAAGTCAGAGCAGCGCATGAGATGATAGTCAAGCTGCTGATATCGAAAAGAGGAAGCTCCACTGGGATATCCAACTATGAGAGGATACTGATGTATCATATCATGCAAGGCAAGCAGTTCAATTAGCCCCTTGCCATATTATACAAGATGAAGAGGCCGTCTGATGGGGATAAGCAATACATGTTCTATGGTCCTCTGATCATAATGATTCTGAGGGTCTATGACATCAATTTCATGAGACAGGGATACATCAGGAAACCCATTCTTGGGAGAAGTCATTGGGAAAACCTATCCAATGGGGTTCCTTTCCCTTACAAAAGGGGACTCCTAAGCCAGAGCCTATCCATTCAATCTTTCCAGCTGACATGGATCTAGCAGACTATGACATAGAAATAGACAACTACCAAGATGAAAAGGAAAATACAGTGGAGGCAGAGCCTCAGCATGAGGGAATAAAGGTTGCCAAGCGAGAAAGGGAAGAAGCTGTGTCTGCTGAGTATGCAGATCCTCCATCAGCTCAGAAGAAACCTGGAACATGTCAGAGGAAGAAAGTACAGTTGAAGAAGAGAGGATTAAAGTAGGGAGATGGAAATGAAGCCTCTAATTTTGAGCCATCACAAGTAAATATCGATGTCTCTAAAGAACTTCAACAGAAAATCGATTATGCTGTAGCTGATGATCCAATTCCATCTGCTATCAGTGAAGATGCTGATGACTCTGAGACCATTGCTCAGAGAGCAGACAGACTGAGGAAGAAAGCTGCAGCTAGGGCTCAACAAGAAGCAGAGTTAGCCAAGAAAAAGGCAAATGATGAGGCAGAAAGAAGAAGAAAGGAGGAAGAGTCCGGAAAGGCAAGAAGAGAGGCTGAATCAGCTAAGTAAAAAGCTGATGAGGAAGCCAAGAAGCTAGGGAAAGCACAAGAAGCCCAGAAAGAAAATGAAGCTGAAAAGATGGCATCAGCCAAGGCCAGAGAAGCAGAAGAACTAAGTAATACCAGGCCAACATTGCTGGCCTCTCTGTCATATCCAATGCTCTCAAAGAAGAGCAAGAGAAAATTAATGCTATACTGGCATATCAGTGGAAGCAAAGAGATCAGCCACAAGAGACTCAGCCTGAGCCAATCTTGCAGGAACCAGTTGTCTTGCAATCAACTGTTTAGCTAACAGAAAAAAGGAGTGAACAACATCAAGGATTTTCAATTGCAAAGGAGATTCTTGATCAAGTAGAAGCTGAGCTTGGGAAAGGAAAAGAAAAACAAGCCGAAGTGCCACATGATGAAGAGTCAGAACATGATGATGATGACGATCTGACCACTGATGACTGGAGAGGAGATGGGCTCTATCCTCTGATCAGAATGCTCATCAAACACCGTTTGCCACATCTCTGCATAAAAAGGGAGATTGACATGTGGCTGAGGGCCACTCTGATCGGAAATGAACTGACACAAGAGAAAGATCATCAGCACGCCAGCTCATCCCAGCAGCCTGGCGTACCACCCTCAATCATTCAACCATCATTCACTGAGCTTGACTTCAAGGGAAAAGTGTGGAAGGTATTTGACCAGCTCCACAACGAGCTACTGCAAATTAAGCTTCATCTAGCATGTCAAGGTCAGTATGACTTTACAAAGACCATAGGGACATTTGTTGCAAATCTTGCTTGCATTGTTGATTCTCTCAGATGCTTCATAGCTCTATTACCATCCCAACAGTCACTAGAAAAGACTATCATTTCTGAGCTTAAACCTGCCATGGAAGAAGTCGGCACTGAACTACAGATGATGAGAGAAAGCAAGTTGAGGCAGGAAAAGCAAATTTTTAACTTTAGGCGTGAGCAAGCTCTATTAAAGACCAAGAAGATCGAGTTCATAAGGCTCTACTAGAAAGCATGAAAGAACTGGTGAGTAAGATTGACTACTCTTTTGAGTTATCTCAAATTCTGAAGTACGTCAAGTCAGAAAGCCGCAATGCAAATTTATTGGAAGCTGCTACGAAGCAGTTATCAGTTCATGAGCATAATATCACCAGCAAGGTTGAGGATATCAAAGATGCTGCTCTAAAGCAGGTTGATACATCTGTCTCATCACTTGAAAGCGAGTTGGAAAGTCTGAAGATAAATGTTCCAACACCAAAAGATTACTCCATCACTCTTGCCAATCTTGACAGCAAGGTCACCACCACTATGAACAACACTGCCTTCATCAAGCAATCGACTGATTTGTTCGATCAACGTGCTGCTGACTATGATAATTTAAAAGTGTTGAGAAAGAGCTGCAAAGTCTGCCTGGTGCTTTCACTGAGCACATTGCCCCTCTACTTCAAATATTGAATGAGTTCATCTCGCAACTGCATTCTACACTGATGTGGCAATCCCGCTCTCTACATCGCGTGCTGAAAGAAATGGAGGATCAGGATCTCATTACTGCTGAAGGCAAAAAGCTGCTTGAGGAAGAGCTCGACCCCAACATCACTAGTAATTTGGCTCTGTTTCATGAGTCGTTGGAGAGTTTTCAACAATTCACCTCAAGCACCATTAAGGACATTTGTGCGAAGGCAATGGGGGAGAAAGAGAAGAGATCCCAGCAGCAGCTGAAGCAGCCATCAAAGAAGAAGTAGTGTAGCTTAGCTGCTAGCTTTCATTTTCTCATTCAATGTAACTGTAATATCACTTTGAATAATGAGAAATGAATGTTGTTCTTATCAGTGAGTTAAAAGCTTTTTAATTCCATATGCTATATCTGTGCGAAAACTAACTTTTTGCAGGATCAACTCTTATGGGGGAGTCTTCTTAGAAATTTGAGGCCATCTCTCCTGGGGGAGTTCTTGGATAAGTTAGCATCTTTGCTGAGCTTACACTCTTCTCAGAGTTGCCATCACAAAATGAGGGAGATTGTTGGACTAGTCTCGCTGATGCACGAAGCCCGCTGACACTCCAGCTCGCTGTAGGTTGAAGTTTTGCTCTGGCTTAGTGTTGCTCAGCGAATGAAGTCTCACAGTCAAGCAAGTGGAGAAGTTCACTGATAGAACGTAGCGCTGATGAATTAAAGCGTCAATCGAGGAAGCCTTAGTCAACTCAAAAAGTTAGTTTATCTTATTAACAGCTACTCTACTCTGCCAAAAAGGCAAATCTGACAGAGTATGATGAAAACCAGGAAAGGACAAAAGTGCGCATCTGACACCGCCGCGCACAATACCTGCTAAGAGGAAAACCTGCCACGATTTTGCAGAACCAATCAAATCACGCCAACAACCTCAAAGTTTACGATTTCAAAATTCAAAAGATTGTAGAGGAAGTTTTCACCAAGACTAATCTTTGGATTAAAGAAAGACATGTCTCTAAACAGACAAATTCTCAATCTCATATTAGCAAATCCTACCGTTAGAAGACCCAACGGCTACTTTCAAAATCTCTCTATAAAAGGATGAAGACTCGAAGAGAAAAAGATCGAGAAAGTTGCTTAAGCTGAAACTATGTCAAAATCTCTGCTCAAAGTAATTTTCGAAAAAGCTCAATCATCGGTCTATTGAGAGAACTGAATTTCTACTCTGTCTTGAGAATAGTTGTAATAGCTAGGTGTGAGGCTAAATCTGTTTTCAAACTGAGTAGACTGAATGGAGAGGGTATCCATTCAGTGGGTTAGAGTTTAGGTTGCTGAGGAGTGTACTCTGTAACTGGTACAACTCTGTAGAATCCATTCAGTGAGTTTGAGTTTAGGTTGCAGAGGAGGAACTCTGTAACTGGTACAACTCGAGAGTTTAGGTTGCTGAGGAGGGTACTCTGTAACTGGTATAACTCTGTAAGAAGGTTTCTCCGCTGACAAGGAGTCACTTAGTGGATTTAATCTCGGAAAGGTTATCCGGAGACTGGATGTAGGCACAGGCTGCTGAACTAGGATAAATCGCTGAGTGAAGATTTTTTTATCCTTATTCTTTTTACTTTATTGTCTGTTTTAATTAAAATTGTCAGCACGCTCACTAATTAAACTCTCAGCGTGAACAACCCTTGTTGACTGACTAGTCATCAGTGTAAGTATTGCATCGGCGGAATCACTGTTTTGCTGACTTAAATTGGAGAATTTTTATTTAAGCTTTTAATTTATTTTTAACTGAAAAAATCATTCACCCCCTCTGACACGTGTAAATTAGCCACACGCGACTTCTAGAGCTATTGTAATATACTACTCTAAAAAAAGTTGCAATTAATAGAAAATAAAACAACAAAATAGTACCAAATATTGGCAACAACAAAATATGTTCTATCGATGATAAACATGCTTATAAAATAAATATATAATAAAAATAAAAGCTATTTATTATTTATTTTATTTTGATGATATTTATTTTAATTTTACCGGTCAAAGTTGCAAAACAAAATCATGTTTCCTTTGCTTTCTCATTTCTCTCCGAAATCCTCAC
>CAOJBJ011293380.1:0-10641 GCA_948291685.1 Euphorbia celastroides | reverse complement strand
ACAATTGATTGTTTAGGTTTTAGCAATTTGCATTATTAGGAACCATTATTATGACTTTTTGGTTAATGGTTTTTCTATTTACATGATGAATTTTTTATTTAGCTTTCATATATTTAACACTTAGACTAAGCATAGTTTAATAATTTTAAGAGTGCGCCTACCTGCGCCTAAATGGCGCCTTCGCCTAGTGCCTTGCGCCTTAGCGCCTTGGCCCCCTGGCGCCTTGACTGCGCCTAGCGCCTTGACAACACTGGTTCGTAGCCTCCCCTGCGACTATCATGTAGTTCTGGCTTCATCCAACTAATTCATAAAACATGAATCGTTCCCCAAACTTGTTATGGAAAAGTTCAACTGTTCAAGCATTTGGTAATGCATAGGGACAGGATACCAAAAGTTCAAGGATAAAAAAAAGATTGATTTATGCATACTTCATAGGTTTAATACTTGGATTCAGATTCGGAAGTTAAATCCTACGGCTGCAGCAGCCAGGCTGATAACCAATAATCTATAGAAGGAACATCCAACTGTATACGATAGCCCATCAAGTAAAGGATATTCTAAAACTTAATAACTTTGAAGATAACTTGAATAAGCAAATCCAACAGAGCTTAATCCCATACTGAAATCCACATATTAATTTCCAAGATTTATTTAAAATTGACAATTAGAAGTCAGAGAAAAGGAACTCCTTACCCATTAATGAGACAATCAAGTAGAAGGGGATATACACTATTGTTAATTACGAGTTGTGCAGGTGAGATAGTTTCATCCTTCACATTTTCCAGAAGACAAGTAACCTGAGCATATTGAGAATGAATTATTACTTGAAAAGACATAATTAGCTCCGGAAAATGGCTGAATAAACACAAGATTGGCTATTTATAACTGGGGAAACCACGTCTTCAACCTACATTCGACATTCTAATGCAAGTTAGTGTATCTCTTAGTATAACATCCAGGCAGACAACATGGAACTCTACACGACATAACAGGGCACTTGATTGACATCTTGGAACTTCTAAAACATCCAGAATATCCAAATCTGCTTGCATTTTTACCTGCTATAATCATGATCCCTTCATTATAAGAGGTAGTCCAACAAATTGTCCCTAGACCTTATGAAACTTGCCTATAGTTCCAGTTTACAAACTAGACATGGAGCGATTAGCGAAAACAAGAGGCTACACTCTTTGTAATAGATTAACTCTAACAAATAGCTTCAAGAACAGTTTCTGAAGGTATTGTTCATGCTGCAATGAACAACACATTATTCAAAAAAATGCACAAAAGATCCACACACATAGTTTATGAAAAGGCAATTTAAAATACCAAACAAAAACATGTAGGAAAAATGAATGGGTGTCAATTTCAGTAAGTACCGTTCTGCAAGCTAAACATTGTACCGCTTGAGAATCTGCCTTCAAACCAAGTTGCACAAAAGCCTGAAGGAAAAACAAAATTTTAGGCTCACAATTAATAATGAGGGTTCAAAAAACAGAATTCTATCAAGCCAAACTTAGCATTTGAAAGAACATAAAAAAGCATGCTTGCTTCACTGAATATAATCAGGAGCAAAAAGTAGGAATACCATATACTGCGGAATGAAAGATGCACCATATCTTGTCTTGAAGATTCTTTCTAGACAAGCAACCAAAGTAGTCTCTAACCCAGGTACATCTGATCTTGTTTGCAAAGCACTGAAAACGAAAATCACATCACTAAAAAAATAAATTTCAAGCGGATAAATCAAATATTACAATGCATGGCTTATGGCAAAGCGGATAACCTAGCACCAAATTCCAGTAGAAAACGACTTATTCTAGAACTTGAAACGAAAGAAACAAAAATGAAACAAAGGAAGCAGGAATGAATATGCAATACAACCTGATAATGACAGGAAGTGGAAAACGATCAAGAAATTCCTTGCAAACGGCGTCATTTTGAACACCTGAAAATCAATTGACAGACAGCATGAGACATACATGACCAATCGAAATAGTAAGAGTTAATGAAAAGGAACGATAGAGAGAAAAAGAAAGTAAATACCAGGATAATATGCAAAATCAGAAGCAGATTTGAGCAGAGGAGCAGGATCCTCCATTGAGAATTCTTCGTCCATGGGGTTTTGCTTGCTGGTACTCTAATGTTAGAGGCGCGTGGCAACTTCTTTCGGTTTCGTGTCGAGCAATTGTTCAACACTGCTTCCGTGCCCTTTCTCTGTGTTTTTATTTTCTTTTAACGTTTAGCTTATAATTATTAAATATATTTAAAAAAAATTGTATCATTTACTTTCTTTTACTTAATATTCTTACTTTTCAGTTTTCACTAAACTGTTAATTAATCATTATTTCACATAAATTAATTTTTTAATTTTTCATTTATGCATTTCTCAATAAATATTCTCTCTTCATTAACTTGAATCTCAAAATTTAAAATCATCGTATCTCTTAAATCGTTGATTTTCTTGACTTGATTCTTGAGATTATTTTTATTTTTATCTTCAAAACAAAACTCATATTGATATATTTTTTACAAAAAAAGTTTTCAAAGTTTTCTATAACATCCTATAACTTCGTGTTTTCGTATTGAAATATTATATAGGCTCATACAATATGTTGTTTACGTACTCAAATCATTTTATAATGTACGATAATGTCCTATAAGCACCTATAATATCTTATAATATCATACATTCTAATTTTTAAATTTTTGTGTAACTTTTAATAATGCTCGTAACCTCATTTTAATGCATACAAAAATCTTATAATGTCCGATTTTTAAATTTTGAATTTTATATTTTTATACCTTAAAATGTCTTATAATCCCATATTTTTGTTGTAAGTCTCTTAGAACAATATTTTTTATTCATCAAAATGTTCTATAATCAAAGAAGAAGAAGATTCTACCGTTAGAGACAGATCAATCTTGACCATTGAAGAAGCTAAGATCTAGTGCATCCGGGCCGTTTCTTTGGCAGTTAAACACAATAAATGCGTGTTGAGCTTTAGGTGACTTGCACCAGTAGAGAATCCACGTATTTCAGATAGGATATCAATCTGAAACTGGCTAGCGCGACTTTGATATTGTTGGTGTACTTTCACGCACCCTCTGGTTGATTGTCCTTCGAAGTCCACGCGCTTTATGTCTCCATCAGTCTGTTGTTTTTGTCTTTTTGTACTTTTCTCTTCATTTAATGATGTCGTTTGGTGGAAGAGCATTAATTGCACCTTGGAGATTGTTTGAATCTTCTCTTGTACACTTTGTGTCTTCCAAAGTATTTGAGTTTGGTTGTAGACAGTGTCCACGTAGATTGCGGAGTCCGGAGTTATTCTGAGTCCGGAGTCGACAGTTTCCACGTGTGGACCAGAGCTTTTCCTTATAACTATATTCTGGAGCTGTGTTGAGTTTGGATCTTCACTTTTGACTTTGTTTTGATCTTTAGGTCTTCTATCCTCTAGAGTTATTCTGAGTTTGGGTTTTCTGTCTTCTTCCTCCGAAGTTGGATTGAGTTTGGGTCTTCTTTTTGATGCAGGATTTGTTTTCTTCAAACTTATGGTCTAGATCTTACTTCGAGTGTTCCAACTCTAACATACCATGATGTTGAACTTTTGTTTTCAAAATATTCAATATTAAGAGAAAACAAGACATTTATAAATTCATTTGACATAACACCATTCCACCACCACATTCCTTCTCTATTGGCCATCGATTAGGGGATATCTTTCAATTCAAGATGTTCTTATGCGTAAGGGATTTCAGTTTGCCCCTCGATGTCAGCTTTGTCTTTCTACAAAGTAAAATATTCAATATTTATTTGTTTAATGTAATTTTGCACGAGTAATAACCTTTGTTGCTTCTCTCTTTGGAAGATATATCCCATCTGATGGTAATTTGAGGGGCTCATTTGGTTGGGAACTAATAAAACACTTTTTGTTTCAAATTTTTATACTTATGAGAAGTGCTTGGGTTCATATTTTATGGATCATTTGGAAAACACTCAATGAATCAATTTTTCAAAACATCCATCCAAATATCCATTATGTGCTTCAATTACTTTGATCTTTGATTAGATCATCCAGTGTTTGCAAACAAGGATATATTTAGAGCTCTGTGGTCGAAAAGCAAATTGGGACAAACAACCAAATGTCCCAAAAAGAGGCTAAAATTATCTTGGCTACTCTAACTCAACTTCCAAATTATGAAAATACGTTCATTACACCACCCCATTTCATTTTTCTCCCAAGCTCAAAACTCTCATACAAACATCGGTCACCATTACTCCTCTCGCCGAAATTCCTCGTCGGTAAAGCAAATTGTCATTGTCGTTCGCCCTATCGCCGTCGCTTGACCTTACACCATCAATCTACGCCGGACTTGACCCGTCGCTCCCCGTTTCCCTTCAGATTTCGAAACCATCGTCATCTCACTCCAAGATCTCACTGCCGCCACAGCCACTGTCGTCCCGCCACCAGTCCAGATCTCACCCCCTTCACTGTCCTCGTCACTTGCCGGATCTCTTCTCCCGTCGCATTCGAGGTCGAAACTTCTTTGTCGCAGGTGGAAAAAACGAACTGGATCCAAATCTGAAACTCTCGCGTCGTCACTCGCCGCCGTCGATGTCCTCGTCGCTCGCTCGCCACCGTCCACGTCGCTCATTTTACTGCCACCGGAAAAATGATCTAGAATCGGATTGGAACTCTCACCATCGTTGTACTCATCGCTCGCTGGCCGCCGTCTTCATGTCCATTTTCAAAACCTCCGTCACTGGCGACCGATGCCTAATGCCCTTATTCTTTGATTTTGCTGATTTTTGTTATTTTTTCTTTATTTTGTTTCTTTGTTTGTTAGGTTAATTCATGGTTACTTTTTGTTAATCTTTTTGTTATTGTTTCATTGTTCATTTTTCTTGTTTTTCAATTTTTCTTTCATTGTTGATATTTTTATATTTGTTTCTTGAATCGAGGTGTAGTCAAATTGTTATTATAATGTCCTACAACTTAATTTTATATTCTTATTATATTTTATAATGTTCTTTAATTTCATTTTGTAAATCTATAATGTCATATAATTTCATTTTGTAAACATATAATTATCTATAATGTCATTTTTTGAACCTATAATGATCTATAATGTTATTTTGTAAATCTATGATGACCTATAATGTAATTTTATAAACCTATAATGATCTACAATGTCATTTTGTAAATCTATAATGATCTAAAATGTCATTTTTATAAATCTATAATGATCTATAATGTCATTTTATGAACCTATAATGATCTATAATGACATTTTGTAAACTTATAACGATTTATAACTGTCTAAAATGTCATTTCATAATCTATACGACATTATATAAAAATTCTATAACATTATAAATCATTGTAGGTCATTTTTATAGCATTATAGATTATTTCTATAACATTATAGACCATTATAGATCATTGTAGAAAAAATTACGACATTATAGAAAAAATCTATAACCTTATAGATCATTATAGAAAAAATCTATAATTTGATTTTTTTTCGATTTTTTTTGTCAAAAGTATGTCACCATGGATCTTGTTTTAAAGATAAAAATAAAACGAACAAAAAATTCTAAAGAACTAAGTCCAAAAAATCAACGATTTGAGAGATATAGCGATTTTAAGATTCGAAAATCGAAATTAATGAAGAGAGAGAAAACTGATAGTGACATCTGGAGAGAGAGAAGAAATGGTCCAGAAAAGGATGAAGAAAAGAGAATAAAAACATAATTAAATAGTTAAGTGCGCTAAATCTAAAAATAAGTAGGAGTTTGATGTAAAGTTAATAATATGTTGAGATGTGGTGGTATTATGAGAAATGCAAACAACAAAATTTGTTGTGGGATTTGCATTCAGAGTTGACACTTCTTTAGTTTTTTTGGTAGAATTAAAGGCGGAAATTTTTGGTCTTTCGTTAGTTAAGGATAGATGGTGGTCCAATGTTGGTTGGAGAGTACTCGGCATATATGATCTCGCTTTTTAGCTCTCGTTTCATAGATGTTCCCTAGTAGTGTTGTCAAGACTTGTTATTCATAAAAGATATTTACACAAATTTTTTATATAACAATATATTTTGATTTTAAACAATACATTTCAATCATTCATATCAATAAATTAAAAATTGTCAAAATTATTAGTCTAAATCTATACTTTAATACTTATAGAGAATTCTTTAAAAAAGAACTTTCAGAGATTACATGAAAAAACAAATTCTAAATGGACTCTTGGTATGATTTGAGCTTTATCTATCTAAATGATGTTGAATTGCAGTCTAAGAAAAAGTATATCTTACGTCATGTAAAGCATTATTCTTTTCCACTTTAACGTGTGTCGCTCATCTTTTGTACTATTGTTTCTAATTTTTTTCTTTTCATATCAAGGTGTCTTGAATGAGTCTCAACAGTGAGCGGCACCTTTAAACCTTATTCATATTCAAACACGTTCTTAAGGTTTGATTCCTAGTTGATGTTTAAAGATAGAATAGTCCCACTCTTGAATTTACTATTTCAAATTTGGTCATATAAAAAATGAAAAATAAAAAACAAAACATAAGATTTTTTCATGCATCCAAATGGTATAATATATACAGGTGCGTAGAATAAAAAAGAGATCCAGCAGCTACTCCCATGCTTCGTTGGATTCTCTTTTGACCTTTACATGTCCACTTCTAGTAACATTTGTTTTGTTCTATGATAAAGTTTTCAATGCAAGGCTCCGTTACTTTTTAAACTAAATTGCTAACGACAGAACTGAATTGGAAGGAACTAAAGTGAATTGAAATGAAACTTTTTTACTGTAACTTATTTGATAGTTATTGAAACGAGATGAAATTAAAACCCTATATGAAACTAAGCAACATTAAATGATGTTCAAAACTATGCCAAATTTATTTATAGTTATTGCAATTTAGTGACACCTAATGGACTTCTAAAGGAAGTCTAATGAAGCTTAACTTAAGAAAACTGAATGAAACTGAAACTGAACTGAACTGAATTGAATTGAACTGAATGATACTAAATTAAACTGAATTGAATGGAAAATAAGTTGAAAGAATAGAGCATATAAATATGGCAATTAAGCAAAGACATGCTAAAACTTGAGTTGCTATTTCCTTTTTCTTTCCACAGTACCCAGTTTCAAAATCATAAAAAAACAAATATTTAATTTGGAATAAGAATAATTAATGATGTTGATTGTGATTATGATGGGCACATTTTGCTATCACTGTACAGAGATAAAGATTGTATTGCTAAATTTAATAATATCCATGAAAATGATGAATTAATGAAAAACAGATGTCGTTTGTGATAAAAGGAATTTCAAAGATTATATTATATTGTTTCCAAAATTAACAAATGATCAAAATCAAAATGTGAATCTGCTCTCTCACATTATGACCTTAGCAATTTTTGGAAATTACGATAAGTTTCACTGCAGAGGGACTTTCGTCATTGAGTAATTAATTTAATTGGAAGTTTGTACGATTTTTCCCAGTGAAAATGAAATTTATGCTGCAAAATATAGGACAAACCATCAACCATCAACCTGTAGTTTTTCTGCAAATTCTTGTTCTTGTTAATAATGTTCAATTACTACCCTTGTTTATAATGTTGTTTTTTACTACCCTAAGACCTAATGGCATGTTTAATTTACTTTATTATCTCTTTAAATTCTTTTAAGGGGGATACTGCATTAATTATAATTAAGTTTTGTTCGCATAAACAATTTCATTGAAGGATATTTTCTTCTGATTTAGCAGTAGTGTTGATGTTTTGTGAAACTTTTGTATTAGAGTTCCGTACATTAATAGAGATTATTCGTCGCTACATAAAAAACCTAGATTCATCCCAAAAAAAAAACGAAGGTACCATGTCTGGAAAAATGGAAATAATAACCTGTTGATTTTTTGTACTCTACATTTAGTACTCTTTACTTTGGGAAAAATCTAAGTAGGAAATTTAATTCAAAGAATCAAGGATCATAACTGTTGCTACCTAAATGTAATGCCTAGCAAGTGTATTAGGATCGGTTGTAATTTGGTGAGTACAATGTCGTATCCACAGGGAGTAAACTAAAAGAGTGTGAGATCTTCCTATAAATTGGGTGAGAAAGGTTGTTCTATAGATTGTGGTTGTGGTGGTCTAAACTAAAATTGCATGAAATATAAAATACTAACTATAGCATCAACATCACAACCTACTCCACAAGCAGACAATCTAGCTCCTTACTTTAAATATGCACACAACTTGTTTAAGCACATAGATCCAAGGTCTCTCAACCTAATTTCCCCCAAGCTTATCGGTCAGCATAGCATGGTTTCTAAGGTTAACGGTCTAAATCCCCACGGTCAGTTATAATAAACCATCAACCTTACATTAAGTTCAATTGAGCTTGTAACAGATTGTTAAAACCCTCAGCACGCAACCTATCTCCTCTCAGTAGCAGGGTGTTTACCCCCGCAATCTCAAGGTTAACGTGTGTGTGTGTTTGTGATTCTCACTATAACAAGTCACCTCGATCAGTCCTTATTGTCATAGCTATGCATGAATTCGGCCAAAATCCATTTAAGAGTAATTTTTTCAAACACACAATCAACACAAGGTAATAAGGTTGTGACGCATGGAGATATGTTGATTCCTTGGTCCGTTCACAACAACTTAAGTAAGATACAAGCTTTACTTGGTCTGTTTCCACTTATACCTCACTTAGCCTTAAGTTCTTAAGCATCGATCTTCAAGATCTCCTAGCATATTTTACACTCAACTTGGTCCATATCATGCCAAATACGTTTTTGGTTAACTTATCCACCTCTAAACGTAACACGGTAATTTATAGTTCATAATTAGAAGTAAATTTGTGCATAATCTACTTGGAATGAAACACATAACCAAAAAGCCATAAAGCATACAACATTTAACTCAAAGCACAATGGAAGAGAACTTACAGCAACATGTTAAACAAGCTGTGACAGTCTACTAGAACAGAAGGTTGCGACGCAGACTGTGAATATATATTACATAATATTTACAAGAGAGTTTTCCTCCTCCATTAATGGAGGAGGAGAGAAAAGAGAGTTGAAAGTTTGTTACTTTTTCAGGACCAAAATGAAGATGAAGATAATGGTTAAAAGAGAGGATGATGCATAAATATCTCTCCCACCTAAAATAATAAAATATCTAATTTTCCTTGGCTTACAAAAAGAGTCCATGTGGCTTCACCTAGTCCAAGCAAAAATATGATAAAATACTACTAAGCAAGTACACCAACTCTCCCAAAAGTCCTCTCGAAATTCGTTGGACGTCCCATCAATCTCCAACCAAGCCCACTTGTCACAATGTTTTGGCTCCAATTTTCTTTCCTTTTCCCTCAAATTTTAGCTCCACAGCTTGTTTTCCACCCTTTCTGCCCCACAACCTGAAAAGCTTGGGATGTCCTTAAAATCTAAATATTATCAATCAATTAAGCATAATAAATTGGACTTTTTCATAGCTAAATTTATGCTTATCAAATTCCCCCACACTTGAACCTTGCTTGTCCTCAAGAATGTTACTAATGACCAAAGAAAAAGTCATATTGAGTACAACATGAGCAATTATAGCAACTTGAGGGATTGAAAATGAAAAACAGATGCACTTACAATGATTACTCAATGAAAAATTCCAACAAAGAAATTTTGAAGCAACACACGGCAAACAAAGAGCAAGAACTTAAACCTCTTACTTCTTACCCATATCTAATCATCAACTTGTCTCACTTGGATCACTCCCTCTCGGTGTTTTAGGGTAAATTTTTGAGAAATTCACTCTTCAGCAAACTTTAGCTGAGTTAGACCATAGGCTTGATTCTCAGTTAAGTCTCGACCATAACATGAATGCACAATTTATCAAGAAAGCATAATAGTAAAGGGTTGGGGGTTTGGTTTGGTAAGAAGGGGCTTTTGAGAGTGTGGAAGGGCCTTAAGATATGCAAGAGCCTTAAGTAAAACATATTGACCTATTTCAGATTGTGGAATTTCAGGTCACAGCTTGTGGATAAGATTGTGAGATTTCAGCCTTCACAATCTGCAGAAGTAAGGCAATTTGAAAACTTCGAGAGCAAAAATATTTCTTCCGATTTAGATTATGAGGATTAAAAGTGAATTTCCAGTTGACTTCCTTCTTAGATTCTTATTTATTGACTTTTCTCTTTTTTTTTTTTGAGAATGGATTATGTTTTGGGAATTATGAAGAAGGGAACCTAGGATATGTAATTCCTCTAAAGTTCAGCAAAATTATGAGTTTCTTTGAAGTATGAAATGCTAACTTTTTCAACCCTTTGATGATTTTGAAAACAAGAGTGAAGGGTCATTTGTAACGACCTCGTCCCGGTGATAACCGAGAGGCGTTACTCGCGAGACACGACACGAACCTACACTTTCCCACACGACCCCTTTTATTGAAAAGTCAATATATTTTTTTTTCTTTTTGTTTATCTTTCAAAATCATCATACCAATTTTACAAAACGCACACACTTTCGATTTACAACATAACCTTTCAAAGTTATACCTTTTTCAGTTACACTTTATGTTTCAAATCACCATACACATTTAGTTACACTACACAAACATTTGAAATC
>CAOJBJ011293347.1:0-10987 GCA_948291685.1 Euphorbia celastroides | reverse complement strand
TATGATGTGAATATACGTGTGTGATGAACATGAGATGAATCGATATGCGTGCTATGTGATATGTGTGACTCGTTAAATGCTAATTGATATGTGAATTGTGATATGCTACTTGGTATGTGATATATGCAATATGTGATATGTGAAAGCGTAATGGTATATGTTATGTGGATACGGAACATGTTATTTAGAAATGAAAAGTATATGACATGTGAACAAGTTATATGATATGAATACTTGTACATGATGCATGAAACTTAAAAAGGAACGTTGTGGCATACCTGTCCAGACTCTGCAATACATGATATGATTACATGGACCTTCATGGTCAATTACAAGATTACATGGACCTTCATGGTCAATACAGAAATACATGGACCTATATGGTCAACCACATGGGCTATATGCCAAACTACATGATACATGATCCCGGGGCAGAGATTTGGCTGGTTTTGTCACAACAAATTAATAAAATGGTTCATACATTTGCATATACGTATGTTCGTATGCCTACTTGCGAAAGTGTAGCTGTGTGTGGTTGCCTATATTCATTGATTGTTTATATTCACTGAGTTGCGACTCATATAAATCGCAAATGTTTTTCAGCTACTGGACATACTATAAAAGCTGGAACTAGAAGTTAGTCACTATAGATAACACAGTTGAAAGGTCGGTGGCTGAGTTCCATCTCACACTCTTTCCTCACATGAACAAGCAAGTTAAAATTTAGAATTAAGTTGAATTATTAGTTTTAAAATGAAATAAGATTGTTTAAGATATTGATATGGATGTAATATATTTAGTAGTGTAATGTATAATGTATACGATAATATAAATATGATATAGTTCAAAAATGAGACAAATGTAATTAAAGAGTACATGAATGTTAATAAAAAAAAAATAGTCAATATTTCTATAATCGTAGAATCAAATAAAGGAATAAGGGTGTCACAACAATAAAACTAATACAAAAAATTCAAAACTAAAATGTAAACTAGCACTTTATTGGAAATCATAAAATGAGATATTCCATATTTGGGGTACCCCAATTTTTGAAGGATATCATTTGTGGATGATTGAAGTGTGTATTTTTCCCAGATCATCCTTCATTTTGCCAAATTTTCCATTTTGAAGAATCCTTGCCTTGGAGTTGTTCTAACTCTTTGCCAGCTATCACAAAAATACTCACTATCTATTTACTTATTCATTAGGATTCTATCCCCACCATTCATAATTAATGAAATTCCTTAAGTTATCGTAATCTTACAGTTTCATTCTATTCAGCTACAAATCGATTCTAATATATGGGTGAATCTAATCGGAACAAACAATTCAAATTGTGGGGGTTAGAGGAATGAATTGAATCGGTAAAAACTCAAAAATGAAAAGTTTAAGTAGTTGTTTTATTAATATAATTTCCATTTTGTATTATATTTTCTCTCGACAAAATATGTAGATGCCGTGTTAGAGGAATAATATATAAACCACAACGGCCAGTCTTCCCTTCAGCTACTTCCTATTCATTTTATACCCTGATGGATTCCTTTTGCTTGTCCTTTCCTAGTACATTATTATAATTATTATTTCTTAATTATATCAGGTCAAATATATACTTAGCCTTCTAAAATTAGCGTTTTTTTAAAGTGTCTTTCTAAAGCTGTAAACACAACTTTCATAAAGTTGGTAAAAACATTTACTTCAGTCCCTGAAGTTGGCAAAAATGTTTACTTCAACCCCCTCGGTGTCACGTGTCACATTGTAATTTGCTTGATTTTTTTAAAAAAACTAAAAGTTATTAATTTTATCTCTCCATTCAAAATATGACACGTGGCATTAAGAGGTTGCAGTGAACGTTTTTGTCAACTTCAAGGAATTAATGTGTACATTTTTACCAACTTAAGGAGACTTGCTTTAACTTCTACAAGTTCGGGAGGACATTTCGAAAAAATACCAACTTCATGGGATTAAATATGCATTTGGGCATTATATTATCCTTTCTTTGTATGTATTTAACTATTTAGAGATATATAGTGGGTAAAGCAAATTCCTGAAAGAACCCAACCAATAGGCTCACTAGATTTTGCTTCATCTCTCTCATATATATGGCTGATGCTAAACACTCTTCTTCCAATGAGACCAACTGTTTGAACTCTCAAGGTTCTTGTTTTGTTTTCTTCTTGTTATTTTTTGTTCCAAAAATGTTGGAAGTGTTTGACTTTAACTATGTTGATGCGTTTCAGAGGAACAGAGTCGAAAGAACTAAACCTGGTTTTAAAGTTGTTATAATGTAAAAATAGGTGGGATCTAATTGCTGGGAGAATTCCTGGAAGAGCAGCAGAGGAGATTGAGAAGTACAGGGATTCAAGATCTGCAACTAGTGATTAGTTTTTTTTTACTTTGTAGGGAGATTTTTAATGATCATCTAAAACTGAGTTGAATCTTTTGTATTATTTCTTTGGTAAGAATAAAGTTACGAGGAATAAGGGTTATTTAAAGTTTATGATTTAGCTTTGGTGTATTATATATAGAGATTGATGAAAGTGACATGGATTAAATAGATTCTCCAAATAAATACTATCTCATGTTAGCATACGAATTCTTGGATGTGTATTTGTTGGGTGCTGCTCAAGTGCCCAGAAGATGAGGCTTTTGTCAATGATGGATCGGGGCCCAAGCTCATGCGTTGCTAAATGCGTTTAATGATAGGTTGAGGTATAAATAGCTCTCAAATGCCAGAAATTAGGGTTAGCTCATTTTCATTCCTCTTTCGGCGTTTTTCGTTCGTTGTTCTTCCTTCTCTGCGTCTTGCTCTCTCTGGCGATTTCATGTCTTCCTTTGCCTGGTTTGCGGTTCCTTTTGAAAGGCGGTGATTTCTTCTCTTTTACTATGTGTTTTCTTAACTCGGTTTGCCGTAGATGATGGATTTGATTCTAGCTCTGATTTCTGGCTTTCTGTTATCGTTCTGTCGATAGTTTATGAGAGTTTATGATTGATTGTATATTCCCTGAGACGATTGCTTCGGTCTTGTACTCTTGTATCAATTTTTGCCAGGTCTTCAGTGCCTTAACTAATAAAGATGCTCCTACACTTTACAGTGCATGTACACCCCCTCGTCACTGAGTTATGGGTGGAAGCACTTTATATCGTTGTGTTTTTACAGTTTTGATGTATTCTGTTTTTGTTTGAATCGCTAAAGAAAGAAGTTAGGGTTTACAGTATTTATTTGAAACTATAGTAATTTACCAGGCTTGATTGCATATATGATGTAACTACTATCGCCGTAGTCGATTCTTACGATGTTAAAATTCCATAAATTTTTATTTGCAAACTTTTCTTAGATTTTGATTCGGGCAACATAATTAGAAATTATTGGAATTTTTTTTTCAAAATTAAAATGTTGTTTCCAAGTAAAACTTGAAAACGAAGTCTTTTGAAATAGAAATCTCAACTTGGCATCACGGCAACGGCAATGTTAGTAACAATGATTATAATATTAATGATAGCCATAATCATGATTAGTCTACTCTTGTACCAAGATCACGAGGCCATTAAAAACGTGAGACAGGCCATCAAAATTTATTAGATAAAGGGTTAATTAAACCATTTGATCCAAAATGAATATAAGTATGAAATCGGTCCTTCAATGAGTTGGAGGGTATGTGTCTTTGCAATCAATGGAAGGTCCTTTGTGAGTTGGAGGACTGGGTCCATCATATAATTTCCCTCTTCAACAGCCTTGCTGGACAGCATTAGTCTACTGTATAAAGTAATTGTTCACTGTTGATCGAGGGGGTCTTTGAAAAAACGGTTTCTCTATAAAAAAAAAAAATGTCCAAATTTTAGACCTTATTGGTGACAAGCTTAACAGGTTTTTTTCCTAAAAATGCCAATTTCAAACATTTTCACAGGCTACATCTGAGTTGGCTATATATGAGTTGGATTGGCTGAATTTTAGAACGAATGAATAATATATATAATAATACTTATATATTTCTATATCGAAATTATCATACAAGTTTTACAATAGTATGAATAAGTTACATATATACATATGTATAATGAAAATAATACATTAATTTTACACGTAATTGTGCCACAAAACCAATTTTGATGAACAATATATTCATTTTCCTAATTTAATAATAAACAATAATATAATATTGTGTATTAAAAAATTAATTTAAATTAAAATGATGTGGGTGAGCTATCCGTTTAAATCTTTTACTAATAGCAATCTCTAACCCGACCCTTTTATTTTGCGTGGTCCCTATGGATTCGAACTAGTCTGGAAATATGCCTCGTGAAAATTAGGTATAAATTAAACTTATAATTAGGTATGTCTAAATTTAACTTAGTTTTTAGGACATCCATAACAATTACTCCTGGAAATATGCCTAGTACAGATTAGGCATTCCCAAAAGTCCACAAACAAGTCCAAGGATCTGTTTGACATTGCGGTCAGAGCTGCTATCCCTAAAAGTTGGTATCACAAACTTTTCATATAACATCATTTTTTTATTTTAACAGTGCATTTTGATTTTTTATATCAAAAAGTTGAGAAATGGCAAAACTGCTTTCCCAAAACTATAATATGCTACTTTTAAGAAAAACTTCAAAATGAAACTTTTAAGAAAAGTTTGGCAAAACAGTCCCAAACAAGCCCTAAGGCTAATGCATCAACAAGAAAATAGCATTTGGCAGTCAAAACTTACAAATTATGTGCTGGCACGTTTTACTTTTTTGGATTGTATTTGCCAACAAGAAAATTCCAGTTTTTCACTATTCTAATAGCTAATGAATTGGCCAAAACTTTTGGTAAGCAAAGGGCAGATTGAATCTTTATCCAAAACTGCTACAGTGACAAAATTACACAGAAGAAATGAAATGTCCAGAGGCCATCAGAAATGGGGGCAAAAACATCTAGTCGACTAGCCTATGTTCTAAAATTCAAGGGATGCCTTCAAAAGAACAAAGGAAAGGTCTTGACTTTCACTAGCATAATGACAAACACAAGTATTTCACCTCAAAAACATGCTAATTAGTAATTAAACCGAGCATGGCGAACATTAATGCAAGCCAAGAGACGGCTGAAGATCAAAGAAAAAGCTATTAATATTTCATTGTTTAGAAACTGTTCAAGCATGTTAGTACATTACATGAATGTTGGTGATCTTTACAATCTCAATGTCAAATACGCACGTTAACAGATGTACTAATTGAGAACGCAGCATTCAAGGGCCTAATAAACCATTGAATCTTACTTAAAGCATGGAATATCATCCCCTTTGAGTTACACATTGCTTTGTTTGTATAACTTCGTGTCCAGTACTTTCTTTCCACACATCGCACACACCCCTAACGAAAATTATACGAAAAATCAGAAATTGCTCTGTAGTTTTACCGCGTTATAAAAATTAAAAACGTGTTATCACCAGAGACAGAATGGTACCTTTTGTATAAGCACAAGTGTGACAGTATTTGCCATCTTGGTGTACTTGTTGTTTGCAAATCATGCACTTTGTATTTCCCAAAGGGGTCCATCTGCAATCAAAACTTAGGCTATTAAGTTAAAGAGGAGACTGCAACATCATTCGTTACATAAACTAGTTATCGAAGGAGAAAATATTTTACAAACTACACTGATAAACAACATGCCTTACCGTAAAAATAACATAAAAGAACACAACATAGTTAGACTAAACATAAAAAGAACAAGAAAGCTCAAAAAGCACCTGAAAGCTGTATGGCTCTTCCCAGTCTACATCCATCTAGCAGAACAACTAAATGTTGAAAATGCTACTCATTTTTCACTTACAATCTTAATCAAAATTTTCAAGCAAACCTGATTTTCAGTATGTGATTAAAAGTGCAATCGATGAATTAGATCATGGCAAAGAACATCAACTGGCTAGCTAGGAGTAAACAACCAACCAACCAACCAACCAAGTCTTAATCCCATGCTAGATGGGCTAGCTAGGAGTAAACCTATTAACAAATAGAACATTGGTAGCCACCAACCCCAATCGATTCCTTTAATTTGTTATCTTCATTTGAAATTGATTTTAAGGATCAAGTAACTCTCAATTTGTAGGCCACAAGCATTGATCTGAGTTCTAGAACATTTGTACCACAGGAAGTCGTTCAAAGCACATACTAGTTCTTAATCGAGCGACCAGAAATAAACCCTTTTCCACCAATGAGTATTACCAAAAACTAAACAGATCGACTCCAATGTCAATCGGAGTCACAAAGCAGCTATGGCATTCGATCATAAAACAGTGGCATACCAAGAAATTGATAGCAAATAGTTCACATTTTAGCGAAAAGACAATTGCATACTTTAAATTCCATCCACCATAATCAATCCCGAGATCCAGAAGTTCTCAGAACTTCAGCTTCTAAAAGGGAAACTAGGTTATATTTTTTAATGCTAGTCTTCATTGGCAGGCAAATAAATGCACAATATATTTCAGAAGAATGTAGAAGCAAATAACTCTGAATTTCTAGCTCAGAAGCAGCTATTCCAATTCTTAATCATCATTCTGAAGTGAACCAAACAATAATACCATAGCTGAATATATTCACAATATTAAGGTATAGGAAACAGATAAGATTATCCCAATAACTAAACAGATCCATTATATTAACGAATTTATGAAAAGAGAAGCACATAGAAATAATTGAAAGAGCACACAATTGAATATGAAAAATAAAAGATCACAATTCGAACATGAAAGCAGTACCTTTGCTTCTTAGAAAGGAGTTTGTTTTCGTTGATCTTACGGCCACCGCTTTCATTGGTGTTGCTGGCGCCTGCCTTCCACTTATCAGGTACAATTACCTTCGATAGCTTCTTTTCGCCTGCAACGAAAAACAAACCACTCAGCTCAAAATTGGAAAAACAACAAAGTACACAAGATGATTGCTCAAGGAATCAATTGCAGTAAACTCATCGATCGAATCGAAAGGATAAAAGTTCAGAAACCTACACTTCTCGCACACCATTGTTCTTCCCCAAATGAAATCGGAGCCCCAGCAGAGATCAAAAACCCGATTATGATGATCCGTAGAATGACCTTTTTATCCCGTTACCAAACATATTTAAATAATAAATATGATTTCAGCTTGCTTTGTCGGTAACTTATTTTCAATTTGATATATTGATAAGGTATTTATTTGGTAACTCTTAGTGTATATTTTCTTTGATAAGGTAACTTATTTTCATCTCTTGATAAGGTATTTATTTGGTAACTCTTTGTCGGTAACTTATTTTCAATTTGATATATTGATAAGGTCTGATCAACCTAGGAGAGGTCCTGGTGTTCGTTTGTCATCCGGAAACTTGCATACGTAATCGTGTGAGTGAAAGGGCAAGTGACAATAGTCACCGAGAGTGGAGCTTGTCTCGGCATCCGTAATTGTGCTGAGGCAGGAGAAGCTACCGAGACTAGGAACGAGTGTGCCAATGCCTGCGAGAGTCTGACTACTTGGCGGTTGGTGATATGAGTTCTTCAAGAGATGAATGCTGCTCATTGGCGATCTTATCAGGGGCACTGTGAGTAAGAAGGTGATCTTAGCGCGAAGCAAGGTTGCCGTACAGAAGGAGGAATCATCGAGTACTCGGTAAACTGTATCATGATCACGGTGTAACTAATCTCTCATCCAAGGATCACAGAAGCAATTGGATATATCTTATATAAACTGGGTCGCTTTAACTCATGGTTATTTACCCTTTGTTACTTTCTGTTAACTCACTTGTTTGGATAAACTCTCGGTCACGTTTTCATCATTCAATAGAGAACTTTGTGTTAATTTTCCGCTCCTTATATATTCGACTCCCGCTCATCGCTTACTACTTGTTTGTTTTGTGCAAGGTTTTATTTTGGTGGTTTGACAAGCTATCAATTCCCAAGGTTTAAATGGTCTAGCAAAGTAATTTTTCTTCGTTGCTACTTGCTATTGTAGTTGAACAAAATAAAACTATGTTAGGCAAATTAATTGTAACGGTGAGATAGAAAAAACAATGTTTAAAACATAGCCCACGTCTTAATTTTAAGGGTCCAGTTTTCAGTTATTATTTCAGATCCCCAACACTTCCCCAAAGCAACACAAACACCATTAAGTGAACACTGATCTAAACAAGCACAGAAACTTCAAACGATTCAGAATGAGAACAAAAGTGACAGTATTTCAATAAGAGCATCTTTATTTTGATGGAGTTTGTTTCATACCCACAATACGAATAACTAACTCCCGCCTTAGCCAGGGGGCCAGTTCATTTGTCGCCCTCCTAGCAGGTGGACGTGAATGTGATAGACCGACTGGCCTGAAAAATAAGAATTACTTCCATTAGAATGACAGCTGTAGTAGCCCAATTGATCCGAGTCATAACCAAAAGGCCAAACGCATCAAGAATTCAAGACCCCCTAAACCGGGCAATTTTTGTTAGATGCCACCCTGAACTTTCAAAATTTCCAATTAGTCACCTAAACTTGGCAAAGGCGCGCCAGTTTGCCCCATCAATGCCATATGTCAACTTCAATCGATTGGATCTTTAAAAAGTCAAAGCAACTAGCATAGGGGGCAAACTGGTGAACTTTTGCCAAGTTCAGGGGTTACCCAAAACTTTTGAAACTTCAGGGTCCTGATGCACTTTGCTTAAACAAAAAATTATGGGCGTACATCCTTTTGGTCCGTCGTTGATCACAACCCTATAACCATCGTCAAGTCCTTCTTGCTTAGCCACAAGCTTTGCAGTGTACAGCAAGCGACCAAGAATTTCACAATGCCTCTCCTCAGCCTGTGGGAGCAAAGGATCTTATTAAATGAGCAGAAAAGGCGAGAGATACCAATATAAACGCAAGTTTTAAACTGATGTAGAAGACTTTTGGGAAACAACTTTGAACATCCAGTTATATTGTTATGGATTTAAACTTGAGTTTAGGAATACCTTAGACAACCCCGTTAAGCCATCCTTGACTTAAGGAATAATCAGAATGTGAGTTGGAGCGTGGGGAGATATGTCCCTGAAAGCCAGAACCTAATACAAAATAACAAGAAAAACGAAACAGATATCAAATGACAAAACCAATATCACCGCCAGGTTTCGGTTATGTTACGATATTGGATAAGAAAACCATGCAAATCAAAGTTCATACGCCTCAAGAAACATGAGAGTTTCTGGCTGGGAAAAGATTACTTCAAACTTTAACGAATCAGTATTGCAAACACAAGATGCATTAATAATACGCATTCAAGAACAACCAAGTGACATAATAGGTACCCATGTCAGTCAAAACAGTTCTAAGATTAAGCAAATTAACTAAATAATTATGATCAATATTCAATAGGAGATACCAGCAACAAGAAGCATTTACAGTTAGGGTGTAAAACGCAAGGTCAAAAAAGGGGTTTAAACCCGAGAGGAGGAAATAACCAAGCAGTAACTTATTTGGTACTACTACGCGAATAAGTTTGAACTTCTTACAAAATCCAATGCATTCATTAGCCCTAATAAAGCAATTTATAACAATGTCCACATTACGAGTGTACTTAAATTGAAGCTAATTAACAAAGTAAAACAGAATCAGCCGACGGACAAACAAAAAAATTACACGATAATTGATACGAGATTAAGTACCTTATCATCCTCATAGACAACATTAGATGGAATTTCCTTGTTTATAATTTTGTCAAATCTGCATTTCAAACTGTACGTATAAGAATTGGAATCTAATAATCTAATCCCATAGATTATTCGAAATCCATAACACCGTCATCGTAATCTCTCGATTGTAGGTCAAGCACAATATACCCATAAAAAACTCTAAATTCAAAAACCAGTCAAAATGAAAAGAAGAAACAATAATCTAGCTCTTCTCAGCTCGGGTCTACGTTTAAACAAAATAGAAAGAAAATATGCGCAACTCAAACCAGTACTGATTGGAACTAACTCATCACTCACATGATATTGCTAGAAATTAGAGAAAAATTGGAAGAAATGGAAAAGGGAAAGTGAAGAGCAAAAGCGAAAGATTCGATGGGCTTACATAGTAGTAGAATCGGAGGGAACAGCAGCGAGAGCAGCGTCTTTCTCAGAAGCCATGATGTGAGAAGAAAGTAGCTGAATTCGTGAATTTATGGAGCTCTCTTTAGCCCTATCCATACCCGTTTGCCCAATTCCGGGCCTTTGTGTCTGTTTTACACCCAAAAACCATTTTCGGTGTGTAATAAACAAAAGAATTGCTTATGAATTAGTGTAGGTATTATTTTATTTGTTTTACCATCGAACTAGTAGGGTTCTCAATGGGGTAAGAAATTCCCGAATCCTATGAACATACGCCCCGATGGGGATGGACAATACCCGATAAAAATCCCCACAAGTTGGATATGGGGAATTTTTTATCCCCGAATCCTTGATGGGTATGGATATGGGGATACCTCCCTCCAAACCCGAAAAATCCCCGAATCCGATAAGATAGATAAATTTTTATTTATAAAAACATTTAATAATAAGAGAATACTAAAATAAATTCAAGCAATTTATAATATTAACAAAGTTTATAATACTTGTAGTATTTAATTATAATGCTATTAAAAATAGAGAAAATGTGGCAACTGATACTCTAACTTTGTTCTAATTTGATGATTAAATATTGCTACTAATGTTTAGTTTAATGTTATATTTATTTGTTGTAAAAACTATATGTGAACTATTTTGCGGTGTGAAATTTAGAACATAAGATGCATATTTGTGTACCTTTAATGGATAATGGGGAAAATCAGATGGGAAATAGGGAATCCCCGAAAACTTATTGGGGAAAATTTTCTACCCGAAACCTTAATGGATTTGGATATGGGAAATGTATCCTCCGATCCACTAGAACCGATTGACAACCCTAGGATTAAGCTTTTAATTATCCCCAACTTTAGGGTATTTATACAAAGGATCAAATTCTCTTTATTACATACTTATTTATTGATTGTCAAC
>CAOJBJ011292510.1:0-16847 GCA_948291685.1 Euphorbia celastroides | reverse complement strand
TTTGGCACCCGTCTTTTCATGTCCTTGAACCTTTCCCAAGCCTCGGAGAGAGTTTCTCCCGGATGTTGTGTGAACCTAGTGATCTCATTCCTTAGCTTGATGGCTTGCTTCAGTGGAAAGTACTTGTTGAGGAAAGCCTTTTCCATATCACTCCAGGTTGTGATGGAACTTGGTTGTAATGTTTTTAGCCACTGCTTCGCTTTATCCCTTAAACAGAAGGGAAAAAGCTTCAGTCAGATCACATCGTCAGAAATCTCGCGATTGGGTCTGAATGTGTTGCACATTGTGACGAAGTCTGTAATGTGTGAGTTTGGGTCCCCACCAGGAAGTCCTCTAAATTGAACCGCAGCCTGCAATATGGTGATCATGGAGGCTTTCACCTCAAACATATATCCACCTTCAGGACGTATCATAATGCAAGAAGAGTGTCCCTCCGTATTAGGTTGCATATATGTGTTAAGGGCAGCCGGTCTCGGTCGAAGGTGGTTTTCACCCTCTTCCTCTCTTGGTTGGTCATCTCCATTATGATTCTGGTTGTTGTGGTTTGGTGGTCGCTGTTCAGTCTCCATTATTTCTTTAGCCCGCAACCTTCTAGTAGCTCACCTTAATCGTCTACAAGTCCTTTCAATCTCCGAATTTAGTGGTAAAAGAGGTCGATGCATGTTCCTACGCATACACCACAACTTATTCTCGAAAAATCACAACAAACCAAGGTAAAACGCACCAATTTACAGAAAATTAACAAAATTGAACACACGTTGCTCCCCGGCAACGGCCCCAAAAACTTGTTCGCACCAAAATGTGTGGATACCTAGCAAGTATACTAGGATCTATTATAATAGTGGTGAGTACAAGGTCATTCCCACAGGGAGTAGGTTGTGATCAGTGTGCGAACTTCCTTTGTCATTGGTGGTGGATTTTCTTTTTGATATGATTTTGAGTCGTTAATCTAAGTTGCTGAATAAGTAAATAAACATAGGAGAAATATGACGAAATCAGATAAAAAGAGCAGATACAATCTCCCAGCAGGTTGTTGTAACGTTTTCCTCCCTCCTCAGTCACAATCTAGTGCACAAGCTTGTAGTTAAATCAAGTCATTTACCATATATTAGCTTACTTGTTCAGCCTCACTAAACTGAGATTAAATAGTTAATTCCCTTGTTCAGTTTCCAAAACTATTTAATCCCACTTTAAGCAACAAATCTTGGTAAACAACATCATTTTCACACTAGCTACTATTGCCCTTTGGCCTCTAGTCATTAATGCTTCTAGTTAAGGTTTCGATCCTAATAACGTCTTTTTCAGTTATATTACTAGGACTTGATCAAGAATGAGCTCTTGTTTAATTCTTTAACTAAAAGACTACTACTTAAACACACAAGCAAGCTACAAGGGAGGAGGAGATTGTTACAACAATCTTGGTGGAGATTGTACCTTATGGGGATCACTCACTCATGGTTGAAGCAAGATGAAACTCCATAATTGCAAGCTTCATGGATCTCGGCAGAAAATAAGGAATAAAAGAGAGAGTTTTCTCAATGATACTTGAATTAAAATGATCCAAAAAGATGCCCAAAATATCTTACAAAGAGGTATTTATATTTCCCCTTAACCTAACTAACTAAATGAGTCTTAGTCACTAATAAACTAAACTAAAGAAAAACAAAAGCCTAGAGCAGTGGCTGAACTCGCCAAACTCTAAGAGTTGATTACAAAATTAGTTCCCAACAAAAGAGACCATATGTGGCTCATTATACACCAAGTCCACAAGGCAATAAACAATTGGGACCAAGTACAATTGTTCCATCAAAATGTCAGCTACTTTTCCCATTGGCTCCTGCTCTTACAACGCCTACTCTAAGCCCATGCCCCTAGCTGCTCCTTGCACCTTTTCCAAGTTGCCACATTAGCTCCTTTTTCCCGAAAATCCTCCTTGTTGATGTCCCATGCTCCTTTTGCTTCATTCAGCCCATGCTTTCTCTTAACCTATATTTTCTCATGATTTACATTAGTTTTGGCTTAGAAATAATCCAAAAGGTTGCTGAAATTGCTATAAAATTAAGACCAAAAAAATCCAACGAGTAATTGGCACCTCCGCAAGTATACTAATTAAGGCCCAATTCGAAACACGATTCGAGCTAGCTCAATGCAATAATTAGAAGCAATTAGCAAAGCAGTTGAAAATTGAAATGGGTAGGTTACTGAAACAAAATATAAGAAAACGTGGCTTAATAAGGAGAGCGAAACGTAGATGGTCCAGTTTGAGAGTAAGCCAGTTCGAACTCTTTGTTGCATAAATCATATGTATCACTTTCTTTTTATGTCGGCCATATTTCTCTTCTTTCTATCTACATTTTACCAGTTTGCCTCCATTATACTTCTACTTTCTCATCTTTGTACTTAACTTTCCATTTCAACAACAACATGATTGCAATACCAAAAGCTGATCATCGGATAAAAAAGTGCCAGAACAATCTAGCACTTATTTGAGAAAAAACAACATAAAATTCTCTTTCGTTCACTCATTGGTTAGTGTACTCGTTGATTGTGTATAAGTGTTTTCACTCAAGGTATTATGTGTTTGACTCAATAAATAAGTAGACATCTCTCCACGTACTTTGGATCGTATGTATATGCTTTTGTACTTGATGAAAAGTACATCTGTTTATCTCACGATCTATTGATATTGATGATAAGTTGTTGGTATTGTTTTTAATTAAGTGTTGGCATTGTTTTTCTAATTTACTTCTTTTAAAAGCTTCGTTTTAAAGTTTCAACATATTATAGTTTTAGGAAAGCAATTTAACAGTTCTCTACATATAAGTATGAAGGATCAGAACGTGTTATCTAAATCCAAAATATGATGTTATAATGCCAAATAGGACTTAAGTAAGAATTTATTTGCCTCTCCACTATAGGATGAGTGGGGGAGATAATAAAGTCATGCTTTCTCTATCAACAATGAAGTATTCACTCCATCTAGAAAATATTGTCATTTTACCTAATTCACATTTCTTAAAATAACTTCTAACTAACTAATGTGTTTACTAATTTACCCTTTTTCTTCAATGTTCTATTAATTACTATTTTGAAAATTTTACAAATTAATAAGGATATAATAGAGAGAATAAGAAAAAGTACCTAGAAAATTGAAAATGATAATAAAAAATAGATGACAAAACAGGTGAAAATAGACTATATTTTTTAGACGGAGGGAGTAACATATAATTTACCTAATGATAAACGGAATAGTTACGATGAGGATCTATATACGCACAATTTGATTTTTAAGACGTAATAGAACAGTTAACCCAAAATTTAAGATGAGATAGACTAGATTTATGAATTTTGTAAATTAATTTATGCATCTACACACAGGAATTTGTTCAGACCAAGTATATTCTAACATGTACAAATGATATTCGACAGTAATTGCAGTAATTAAGACTTACACGTCCTAATCATTAAATTTTAAATAAGTTTCAAATATGCACACATCCAGAAGGTAATCTTTATAAGAAAAAAAGAAAGAAAGATTCACCATGTTAATTGTAAATTTGATTATCTACGAAAACTTTCACTATCATCTACAGCCCTTAATTTATGGACACAACACAATATTAGCAGTCAGACTTTTGATAACACGTTTTGGTTTAAATTTGACACCAATAATCAGATAACTATTACTATTAGTATATTCCAAAACATAATATAGGAAATGATTGTATGGGTTAAAGTAATTTGCAGATTTCGGAATATTCCAAACAAAAATATATGGAAACCATAATGTAGTTATAATATCAAAGTTCCACGTCAGTCACTCTCGTTCAGTCATTTCATGCGGATACTTCCAACTCCATACCAAATATAGAGTTAGCGTGACAAATTGCCATCCAATATTATATTTTAGTATTGTTATAATACGATATTAATATTAGTGTCGTTTATAGAAACATTAAATTATATTATATTATTTTTTATTTTTTATTTTATTAGTTTATGTAAAACGTTAGGTAAAAATAAATAAAATTATAATAAAAGTGTTAGAAAAAGTAATAAAATAATATTATTATATTTGATTGGTGTAAAATTTAGTGTGAATGGTTGGAGATTGTGACACATTGACAAGACTAAAATGTAGTGTAGAATTAGTTTTGTAGGGTTGAAGATGGGCTTAGTACACCATTGCTAAGAGAGTATTAAACGATGATATATTCTTTTTAACTTATTTTTTATTTAATTTAAGTATTGTTCAATACTGTTTAAATAAATTTTATTCTGTATATTAATTTTAATTTTATTGATCGAGATAATAATAATAATAATAATAATAATAATAATATAAAAAATAATGAAAATTAGTCCGAATTTCAATCATGTATCTCATATAATAATAATAATAATAATAATAATAATAATTTATAGTAAAATTTTATTATATATTATTATTACTATTACTATAAAATAATAACAATAAATTACAATAATTTTTTTTCTAATTACATAATATTTTATAAATATATAGCAACTATTAGAATATTGAACTGTTATATTAACCATAACTAAGGTACTAGTTACAATTAATATTACAAACTCTACTTTTAAACTATTTTCTCAATTTTTATCCATACAGTCATTTCCTCTGTTCTTATTCATAACTAATTAAAAGATTTTTTTAAGTTAAAAATTGAAACTCTAACCATATTGATTGATCATTATGTTCTAGCATAAAACAACAAGAAATGATACAAATATTGTACATATTTATGTTTTCACTTGTTAAGTCATTGCTAATGGTTGATGGTTAAGATGGAACTTATAGATTCTAGAGGTTCCAGGTTTGAATATGGGGCAATTTTATAAAGTAGAAACTTGTTAAGTCATGGCTAAATTATATGTTATTTATGTATAAGTATTAATATATTGATATAATTCATACTGTTAATTTTTAATTAATTTCAATTTCAATTTATTTTTAGTTAAGTTCAGTTTAGTTCAGTTCAGTTATGTTGTTCCCCATCCAATTGAAAATAACAGAACCGTAAGGCCATACATTTTCCGCTTATTTTGCAGCCACTTAAGTCAAGTTCAATTTACCGCAATTTAGTTTAATTTCATAAGTTTCAATTCAGTTCATTTTTATTAAGTTTCAAAGTAGTTACATTTAATTTCATTAAATTTCAACAACTTTCAACTAAATTTAAAGTTTGTTGAACTCCGATTACTTTCTTACAAATTTAATAAGTTTTGTTAAATTATTATTAAGTTTCAGTTAAGTTTGTATTAAATTAAACTAATTTCAGTTTATTGTGTCCCCTTAAGTTGAAAAAATAGGGTTTAAGTAGTGTAAATTATGTTTGTCTTATTTTAAATAAATTAAATGTTACTTGTTCATCTCACAGTGAAATTAATGAGTGGAATCCACTCATCTCATGGCGGAGTCAGTCATCTAATAATAAATATGATAAAGTAACTTAATATTTTCCTTTATTAAGGTAATATCAATAATAAATGTAAAGTCCGAGTGAGATGTATGGATAAGTCATTTCAAATCAAATTATATTTGAAGAGATATCTTAATGGATAGAAATATACTTAATGGATAATGGTGAAATTGGAAGTCACTTTTACATAAAAAGACATTTTAATTATTTATAAAAAGTTCTTTAAAAGATATGAGGGTAATATATGATGGTGTAGATCATTAATTGGTTGGTTCAACTTGATTGACATTTTCTGTGCCCTCTTTGTCTTTGAGGAAAATTCTGTCTTAAATCAAATTGGAACAAAAAGAAAAAAAAAAGAGATAGCAGGCTTTTTATCCTTTCAAACACTCCGAAGAAACTGACCACACAACTTGATAATTGTAACATTGAAGACACCGTTGTTTCTTCGTGATATCCTATTTCTCTTCTTCAGTGTAAACTCAGGCTTATGACAAAAATTTTCTTGATCAATTTTCAAATACAAACCCAACAAGACAAGGAACCCAAACCGCAATTTGGTTACATGTATAGAAAAAAGGACAGAAACACTTTTAAAAAATTCAATTTGATTCGGAAATAAGTGATTAAGAAAGTGTCGATCAGGATTTGGATGCAAAAAACTTTTGCAATTTGTGAAGTTGTTAAACATAAAAGCCATATATAATATAGGAATTCAAAATGTAATTTTTAGAGTATTTCTGGTTACTTTTTTTAGTTTATAAGCAGCTTATAAGCAAAAAGCAAAAAACTGCTTTTACCTAATTCTCAAAAAACAAATTATAATCAAATAAGCCATAAGCAATAAGCAAAGAGAAACACCCCATTTGTGTCAATACTGCTAACAAGATAGTGTCACATAGTATTTTTCATAGGAAAAACTTCAAAAACATACTTTGTGATTTCGTGTTTTTGCAAAAACATGCATGTGGTATCTTTTTTTGTAAAAACATACCTTGTGATTTCATAATTTTGGAAAAAGGGGCTAACCACAAGGTATGTTTTTGAAAAATTACATTTTTTATAACATTACACAAGTTATTTCGATAAATTTAACATTCATTTACTGTAGCTATATTATTTGTGAATTATTTATCAAAATTTGAGTAATTTTCGGAAATGTTTCATTTTATTATAATTTCTTAAAGTTAGGATCGACTTTTAAGTAAAATAATTGCCAATACTTCTAAAAACAATCTCAAATTTATCACTAATGTGTATTTTATTTTATAAAGAAACCTACAAAATTTTACTTTAAATGGAGAAAATTACCCTTTCAAATGTGGTTTTAACAATTTGAAAAGTATGTTTTGTAAAATTATAAAATCACAGGACATGTTTTTTAAAAAAAATAAATCACAGACATGTTTTTGAAAAAAAACTCGAAACCACCGGATATGGGATATGTTTTTTGAAGTTTTCTCTTCTTCATATCACAGGGTCGCATACCATGTAAAATTAATTAGCTTGTGCTAAAGATTATATCTCCACTATTTGTTAGGATCCACTAACAATGTTTATTTTTCATGTGGGAATTAAATATGTGATTGACTTATTTTTATATAAAAAATTTTAAAGTTATTTTTTTCAATATAACTTACATAAATTTAAGTTTATGGTTCAAAAACATGTCTCATAGTTTTGCTTATTTTTAAAATAAGGTTTAAGGTTTTTCTTTTTCAAAAAAACTTTGTGGTTTTAAATTCTTTTTTCAGAAAAGAGAGAACTTAAAATCCTAATTATAAAAAATTTGTCAAGAAAGACGGGCAATATTATTTATTTAATATAAAATTTTTCAGGTTTATTAATTACAATATAATACATGTTAGATTTTTTAAGATATACAACTATTACTTACAATTAAAATATAATGTCAACTTTGAAAAATTCCAAAACATGAAAAATACCGTAAAACTATTCAAATTTATATGAGTATTTCTTAAATAATATGGTTCAACTATAAGATTAAAATATTTTTTATAAAATTATTATTTTTGATGAAAATTTTTATTTTAAAAAAATCAAAACTACTGGCCTTTATTTAAATAAATCTCATAACTCTTTTTTAAAATAACTGAAAATCACAAAATATGTTTTTAAAATTTACTTTCAATTTAAAGATTAGCTAGAGCTACGATCATCATACTTTTTTTCAATTGTGCATAAAAAAGGTCAAATCTAACTTTTACGATTACATAAACAATTTGCATTATTAATTTAACTTAGTGTCATATAATAAGTGAACTAGTGAAGAATAATGCATCATATTTACTGGTTGGCCATCCGGTCCCGCATCAATAGGACCTCATTGGTGTACGACTATTAGCCATCTATTGTTTTCTTCTCTTTCTTTAATCTTTTTCTTTATAGAAAGGATTTACATTGATTGTTACTTCTAACATACAAAGAATTGATAACAAAAAAAAAACCAGTTAGTAAACAACACAACTTCAAAAATATAAAAGAAATTATAATTATTTGTTATAGGTTGGATTTGGGAATAATCTTATAGCTTATAACTTTTATCCGAGTCTAGTTTCGAACCCAAATTTTTTATTTTATTTTTAGAAATTTAGTAAAAGGTTAAATATCGAACTCAAGACTATTTATTAGTTGACTTACACGGTTATACCTAATTGGTAAAATCTGAATTTTATAAGTGTGGATCAAGTTGAGTCTAAATTAAAACATTTAGTGAAAAGACATATACAATATGACTCAAACTCAGTCTGATCCATTTGATGAACAGGTCTAACAACCCTTACACTACGGTCATGTTGAAATCGAACACTCCTTTTAAGAAGAGTGATAAGGATAAAATATTGTATCGTACTAATGATTTTATGAATAATAAAAAAATATGTTTGTTTAGAAGTTTTCCTATTCCGTGTTTTCCACATATTTTCATCGTCATTACGGTTATATAAGACACAACGAACTATAACGAGTATGAATTAATTAGGATTTGGATTCTTTAAAGTTTAAACCCTCTAAATTTATAAAGTTAAAACAATTTTAACTTCAATAAATGGTTAAGAATCCAAATCCAAATAATTATTATGTTTAATGTATGCATGTATCTAAGTTATAATGATTGGAGCGAAAGCACATGATTTCGTACATTTCTCGTGTAAAATAAGCAAAACACATCTGGAGTCTTTTATAGTTAGCTCAAAATATTCCTCAGTCTCTTATAATTGTAAATATTTCACTCAACTCCTTAAACTTGGCAGAAGTGAACCTCTCAGCCCTCCATTGCTACGTGTCAAATTTTTGTTGGTTTGACTTTTCAAGGATTTAATTTTTTTTTAAAAAAATTTAAACCTAACAAAAAGTTGACACGTGATAATGAGGAAGTTGAGATGTGCACTTTTACTAAGTTCAGGGGATTATGTGAAATATTTACAACTATACGAGGCTGAGGGGCATTTTGTGCCAGCTATAACGGCATCCACATTGATTCTACCTGTAAAATATGCATGTGAAAACTTATAAGAAGAGGTTATCTATCTTTCTATACCTACCCAACCTTTGTACTCGCCCCAATTCTTTTTAATGAACGCTTTAGATTTTTTATTTTGGTTCTTTTTAATGAACTTGTTATATTTTTCAATGTCATTTTATGTTATTTTTTCCTAACTTATCCTTGTATTAATTAGAAGAGTAATTAAATATTAATGAAATTTTAAGTGACTAATTAAGAAGAAAGAGAATAGTATAGAGGATAAATTAGTCATTTTGAGGATGTAATAAATGTATTATTGGTTTTGATGATTTTAGTCAAAACGTCCATTAAAAAAACCGGAGGGAGTAATTGAATAGAACACTTTGTTCAAAAAGAACTAACTACTCTATTCTCATAAATTTTTTTCATAGCCTTTACTTGTTTTTCGAGATATTCATACTTATGCATAGTTACCGTTATTAATCCATTCATTTAATACTCTTTCCATTTTAAAATAAGTGACTTTTTAGTATTTTTATCAATACCAATAAAAGATTTATTACACCATTAAAATGATTAAATTACCCCTTAATTTTTTATATAAAAGTTCTACTCTTCTTAATTATCAACACATAATTTCATTAATATATAACATCTCTCATGATTAATGCAAAGACAAATTAAAAGTAATAATATAATAATACATTAAAAATATAAAAAGTTACTTAAAATGAAATAAAATAAAAAGGTTTAAAAGGTATTTATTTTTGGAATGGGGATGGTATATGTTAAGGAATCCGAATTTAATTCTCCACGCGTGATCAATTGAGCATACTTTTTGTGTTATTTTTCACGCAACCCTTCACATTACATCATATATTGGATCTTGATAAACATGCACAACACAACAGACCCTTTTGTCCCAACATTGTGGACCCATTTGTTTCTAATTAAATAAGGTGTGTTTATAGAATTGGACGAAATACTCAAAAGGTCAATGATAACGAACAGGTAACAACTACATGCAACTGAGTACTGATTGGATAAGAAAGCAATAAGCAATTCCCTCTGCATTAGACATTTGTGACTTCCACAATAACAACTTAAGTTTGCCAAGACTTTTTAACTTACTGGGACATATTAAATGCAAATTTCTGCTTACAGACTTAAATTTAAATATGTCTTTCGGTTCCATTTTTCAACGGTAAGCAGTCATTTGATAGAAACTCATGTGGAACTATTATTTTTTTTTATAATTTCAAAAACCTATTCTAAGATTTCAAGTTTTTTCAAAAACACATTTGAGGTTTCAAACTCGTCAAAAACATCTCTAATATTTCAGTCCGTTATCAAAAGAAGAATTTTCCATCTATCAACAGTTAAATGCTAATGTGTACAGGAGCAAATTTGTCCAAACAACATTTTTAAACCTAAAAACTCATTTACCCAAATAAACTAACCCATTTACCCAACTCAAACACCGATACACTCACTCTAAACCCTAAAAACAGTCTGTCCCGCCGCTGACAAAACGAGATTTCGGCGGACCACGTTCTCTCTCGTCCCTCTCTCTCCCCTCTTTCTCTCTCTTTGTTTTTTGGCTTTACCGCGTTCTCTCTCTTCTCCAGCGGTTCTGAAAGGGATTTGGACGCGACTCCGGCGGTTTCGAACGGGATTTGAACACGATTCGAACGGGTTTCAGACTCGATTTCTGGCGGGATCTAGTGTCGACAGGGAGAGAGGTTGTAGTCGCGAATTTTCCTGCGGGAAGGGAAGTGTTCAGATCCGGCGGGGAGGTTATCGGTTCCAGCGAGATTTTCCCAGATTTGGGATTTTCGGTGCCGAGTTTCAGATTCGATGGAGTTTTCATCGTTGAGTTTTCGATTGAGGTTGGTTATTGGGTCCTCGTCGACGAAAGGGAGAGGAAAAGGAGAGTTTGGGCGACAGCGGTGGATTTGGCCGGATTTTTCCGGCGAAATAGAGGGGGAAAGGGGAGGAAGAGAGAGACAGATTTTTGTATAAGTTTCTTGATTTCCGGCAACGGCGATGAATTTTTTTTGTCACTTTTGCTGCCGTCGCCGGAATCGCGACTTTCCGGCGACGGTGTCGATGCCAGCGGCGGGAGGATTAGGATTAGGGATTTAAGTGGGTTAGGGTTGGGTTTTGGGTGCTTGGGTATTTGGGTTGGGGTTTAAGGATTTGGATAAATGGGTAGAAAAATAAGGACTTGACAAATTTGCCCCTGTCCACGTCAGCGTTTAACTGCTGGTGGATGGAAAATCCTTCTTTTGATAACGGACTGAAACATCAAGGGTGTTTTTGACTTCTTTTTATAACGGACTGAAACATTAAGGGTGTTTTTTATGAGTTTGAAATCTCAAAAGTGTTTTTGAGAAAACATATTTTCTTTGTATTTTCTTGAAGTGCAACTATTGACCAATTTTAGGGTTTATTTAGTTACTAGTCCAATTTCCACCAATCTTTATCATTAAAATGTAAGGTCTTTTTGGTCGGTAGACTTTTTTTCTACTCTTATATAATTGAGACACTTGGTGGGTATTGAGAATTAGACGAAAGTTACTTGACAGTGTAAATGAGTGTGTGTAAGTTTGAACATGTATTTCAAGATGAATTTCCGCATGTTATATTTCATCATTGAACAAAAGTCTATTTATACATGTTATTTTAGGTTTAATTTGTTTTTGACACCCGTTTATTCTCTTTTAAGTTCTTTTCAACGAAAAATCGTTATTGTGATTAGAAGATAATGAACACCGGAGTGTGATTATAGGATTTATTATGAAATGTTCACTCAAGCTTTAAAATATCATGGGAATACGAATTTTTATCTTGGCCTTTAATGTGATTGAGCACTATAATTCTTTTGCCATCCTTAGTTCTTGTCTTATTATTGTGTAACGTAGTGGGTGCATCTTGCCGCTAGCTTGAGCTTAAGTTTTTATTTTGTTTGTAGATTGTGGACTGTTTGTAAACTCCCTTTACGAGCCGTTCTTTGGGGATGTGGGCTAAAAAATCAGGACTCTATCGCTGACTTAAAAGATTTGAAAATAAAATATATAATATTGTGATTTTATTATAATATTTAATAAAATATCAAATAAAAACTTTTAAATTTTACATTATAAAGTATAACATAACATTTTAACTAAACAATTAAGTATCATAGTAATGAAATACCAATTGGTTTATGGTCAAGTGGTACCGCTTCCAATATGGTGGTGAGAAGTCTTGGATTTGAAACCCAGCCTCTCCAAAGATTTACTAATTATTTAAAAAAAAAATCATAGTGATAAAACAAAATGAACTCTGCGAGTGTTTGCAGCATGTAAAATCACTCTTAGAAATGCTTACATTAATATGTTTGATCATATATTTTTTCAATGCATAAAGAATCGTGAAAAGCAGTAAATTGAAATGAGCATAACAATTAATAGAATGAGACAATTATATGATATAAAGAATGAACAGACTGAGCAAAACTCTCGGTTATTGATGCTTACAGAAAACACTCCATTAATAAGTTGACAAACAAAGCCATGCGTAAAGTACAATTAGACAATCTTACACATAAATAGTAACAGTAATAAGTACGTTCAACTTTTTCACAATCTTATATATCAAATAATCATTCATTTCCGAGATTGTTTGAAAAATAAAATTATTGGTGAAATGTTGAGACTTATTTACATTCCTAAAACAGCTGTGTTCAGAAAAATGAGACAAAGTGGTGCAGGTTAATAAATACTTAGCATAAAAATAATGGATGACAAATTGAAAACGTACTACTGTATTTGACCAACAAATGAAGACGGCCTACTAGAAGTGATATTTCAAGCAAATTTCGTTACTAATTGAGATAATTTTTAGATATTTAATTTGAGAGTAAGATTGAATACATTAGATAAAAAAAAAAAGACAGTACTGAGCGTGCTATTGACAATTTGGCACAAATAAGTGCACATAATAATACTAAGTTTTACGAAAAAAACAAAAAGGAATGAAAAAAAAAATCTTACATTGTCTTTGTGGAAACAAACATAGACCCCAAAAGTGTCTTATGAGTATATGAGCCCGTCATATATGTCTCAACAATGTTCATATGCATTCAAATACTTTTGTTTTGGCATTTCCTATCAAGTCTTCATTTCAATAATGGCATTTTTGGTATAAGTATTATGTTTGTTGTCGAAGTTATTTATCGTTTTTGGTAATTTTTATAATAAATAAAAAATGTTTAAATACCGTAACTGAATACTTATGGTCTGTTTGAAATTATTGTTATAATTATTGTAACTAAGGGTTGGTCACACCAACTTTTTATATAGTGATATATTTTGGCTTTTAACAATACATTTTACCATTATTTTTTCAAAACTAAAATCTATCATTTGTAAGAAAAATTAATAATGAAGAGCAGCTTATAAAAATAATCTGGAACATACAGTTAAGCAGCTACATGATCACCCGAACGCATAATATTTATGTTTTTCCCTTTCTTTAATGCGAAAGTTTCATGGAAACTCAATAATGCTACCCGCTTGGACTCATTCCTCTGAATTTACACATACGTTTTTTTGCATCAAATTCGTATGATTGAGTCCTTGAGTTACCAAACATCATTTTTTGCTAACCCTTTGAGAAATTTTATTCAGCTTTCTACGCCTACCCCAATCCAACGGTTTAAATTTTATTTGTACTTAATCAATTACTCATTCACCACTTATTCAACAGTTAGATTAGGGTAAGGTCTAAAAAGCCGGGTTTTTTGTATAATTTCCTAGTCTTCTAAGTTGTTTAAATCTTTTATTAACATGGACCATATTTAAAGAAAATCACTTAAATTATTCAAAGGTTGGACCTTGTATTGGTTCGCACTTTAAGTGGAAGTCCAATTGTTCCTCTATGAATAAAGTAATTCTATTTATAAAGTAAGGCCAATCCAATAGTACTATATATGTTCATTCCAAAAATAGAGATTCTCAATACTCCTCCAAATATAGAGTAACTTATTCATTTCTCTATTTTAGAGTATTGTTGGAGTAAATTTATTATAGCAACTCTATAAATAGAAAAAATGATTGAAAAATAGAGTTTGGATTAAATTTCTTAGAGTAACGATTGGACATGACCTTAAAATTCAATCTCGTTTAGACTTTCTGTATTCTCCAATCCCCTTCCAAAATTTTCTTGCAGGTTAACTGAATAATAGCCGAAGTCACATAGGAGTGCCTCTCTTTACTTTTTGCTTCTTGCTAATGGCATATTCGACTATAATTAATTTTTTCCAAGTATAACTTAAAATTACTTTTGCTCTTTTTCTTATAAGCGGCTTATGAACTTAAAAAAAAGGCAATATAAAACACTCCAATATGTGAAAATCTATTTATAAACAAATTTTAAGCCATAAGCCCTAAAAGCAAGAAAAAACAATCAGAATGGTTGTTTCAAATTGGTTTTTTAATTCATAATAAAAACTAAACAAATCTTGGAAATTGTTTCTGAATCCATAGGTATAGCAATGTCTCTGCTTTTATCTATTGGCCCCGACACTAGTAGGGATGGTTATGCATTTTGAGCCTGAGAACTCATGTGAAAAATGCAATATTGTAGCACCTTACGAGAATTCATAATTTCTCTGTTTTGTAGGTTTCTGATCAATGGATGTAGGAGCTTACATAATGGAGTTAATCGGAATAATTTTGAAGGTTAAAACATGTCACACCGGTAAATACAGGCAAAGATACACAACCATGTTGGTATTTCTTTCTCTGTTGAATCAAGAGAGAAAGCTTAAAACTACAGCTGAATTCTAATGATCTTGAATACTGTTGTCCAGTGCTGGGAAAAAAATATTTAGGATACATATTGTATAAAAATAAATGAATAAAATGAAATCTTAATGAAGTTGAAGGATGAAAATGAAAATTAAGTGAAAGCCTTGAGGTGGAAAATTTGGCAATTAGGGCAGCCTGCTCAAACTTCTTTAAAGCTCCTTCATTTTCTTCTAAATTTGTCTAAATGAAGTATCGCGGCCACCAAGACAAACTCCTCAATTTTGCCTGCAGTAGTTTTTAAATTTTGTTTTACCAGACATTTGATATTTACTTCAAGGATAAAACAGTTACATATATGTATGGATTGATGCTAGACAAGCTTAGGAAATATAACAAAATTTTAAGCCAAAAAAACAAGAATTTTCAACGAGGAATCAAGTCCAACCAAAACGACATGTGCAGTGTTGTACCATGAAACCCGAGCAGAGTATCAGAAAATAATCAAATGCTTTTTACAAATAAAGCGATAAACGGTACAAAAAGGTAAGCAAAATATGCCAAAAGTTGAGTGATAATTAAGTAATCTAAGCATTAGTCTATTATCTATAAACCATCTTTATGTCATACTTAAAATACTTACAGATCCACCAAACTTGGATGCATCTGCAGCATTAGCTGGGTGCTGACCTGGAAAACCTGCATATGGAAAAATGATAAAGGAAGATCATTAAAAAGTTAATCCGGTTTATCTGATTAACCCTGCATAATTCTAACTGTGACTGAGATGACAGAAACTGAGGATACACTGGAACGTTTCTAACAAGGATTCGGTTAAATGGTAATAGGGTAAGAGAACAAAAGATTTCAACAGGAACATGTAAAAAATTCAAGAGTAAGTTTACCTGTAAAAATCACAAGACCCTCACTGGATACCCTGGCCAAATCCGGGAGCGTTTTGTTGAGGTATCTTGGAGACAAGTAATCAAGAGTATCATACACAATCACAAGAGAAAATGACTTTGGTCTGTAAGGGATCAGACACAATCACAAGAGAAAATGACTTTGGTCTGTAAGGGAGAGGAAAATTGACATCAGCAACTCTCACAATGCCTTTCTTAATGAGCGCTCTGCAGGGTCTATCTACATCCTCTATATCATAAAGTTCCAATCCCCAGGCTTCGGTTTCATCTTGTTTCAATAAACCAGAAACAACCAAACAAGTACTGGGTCCCACATGAAGAACTTTATGCATAAGTCCACCATAGGCCTTCTTCAAAACTGGCATTGCACGTTTAACCTCTTCTGTGCACGAAAATTCACCTGCAAGTTTGGGCCTTCTATGAAGTTCAAAAGTTTTGGACATTGGACATCATTAGATAAAAACAAGTTTGAAAGGTTTGAAAGGTGAATGGTGTAAAGTTGACTTAAAGTCATTCTCCTTAATGATGGGCCTCTCCTCTCTATTAGTGAACTTAAGAAAGGGACGCCAACTAGTCTTCCTGATCTTCTTGTTGGGTTTATTTGGAAAGTAAACAGAAATGAAATTTGTAGAACTGATAAAGGGGGAAGTAGGAACTCAAGCTCTCTGCTATAGACGCGAAATTTTCAGACTAGCATAAGAAAATACTACGGTTTAGGCTCCAACTTCCAACATAACATCTTGTGGATCAGGAAGCCAATAGAAATCATCATTCTGTTCTGTAGAATAAACACCAAAATATCCTTCACGAACTGGCCAACTATAAAGCTCATCACTATGGACGCTGCAAGGCTTTCAATGAATGAAATACAGAATCTAATACCAGATGCTAGCAAAACACAGAAGAATATGCATTGCCAATAACAAAGTCTTTTGGTTCCCTTGTCTATCATTTGCTTTCACTAAAGTCACAAAAAATTGGCTCCCCATTACATGTTGCTGTTAATGTATAAGAGAGGTAAAAAGTTCAGCCAAAAATATCAAATGGAAATCAACATACAACAACAACAACACATTACCCCCAAATGCAAACAAGACTACTGCACAGAGAGATTGTTTCCAATTAACATGAAGCAGAGTTGCTACAGCTATCCATGACTTCACAGTAAAAAATGTTCAGATACTTCAATGAGCCATTTGCTCCA
>CAOJBJ011292043.1:0-10400 GCA_948291685.1 Euphorbia celastroides | reverse complement strand
TCGGCGCCATGAAAAGGGGAAGAATGTTTTGAGTGTTTTGACGGGAATAGTTCCTCTCTCTACACTGTCTGTATTCTCTCTCTCGATTTGGGGCTGTGACGCTAACTGCTCTTTTACGTGACAGGCGACCCCTTTGGTTTCTCGCGCTTTTTTCTTGCTGTATGTTGAACGGACGGTTGTGATTACATCTGTGATGCCTGATGGGATGTGACCAACGGATGTGGACCACGTTATGTCACCTCATCATACATAACATATTAAAACTATGGACAATCGTTACTCTAAAAACTTTACTATAAACTCTATTTATACATTATTTTCTGTATTTATATTATAGTTTACTCCAACCATATTCTAAAATAGAGAAATGAAACCATATTCTAAAATAGGGAAATGAATAGGTTACTCTATATTGAGAGGAATATAGAGAGTCTCTATTTTTAGAATAGAGATATAGAATATCATTAGATTGAATTGACTCTTAATCTACAAATAGAGTTACTCTATTTACCGAAAATTTATTGGAATTGCTCTAACTAAAGTAAAACTTATACATGTTATATTTTCTAAAAGACCCAATGCATCATCAGGTCTCTCACATTTTTCAAAAAAACTGTTTAAGTTCTTAATCTTTTTTAAGGATCCCGTAAATCCCTCATTTCATAAAAAATAAACTTCTCAAGCCTCTAAAATTGATGTGTCGTCTGACATGAAAAACCTGAATTAAATCATCCCCCATCTGATTAACACCATCATCTAAATTAAACAGAAAAAAAAAACTAATGGAAATGTGAACAGAAACAAGAGAGAAAAGAGAAATCAAAGCAAACCTTGAAATGAGATTAGAATGGATCGGTGCTCTTTTGGGTTTCACATTGGAGATTTCGTGGAGGCTCCGACGGCGGCTAGTTGAACGGGAAAGGGGGAGGGCGGTGACATCGGCTACTAGTTGAATGGGAGAGATGGAGATGAGATTAGAAATGGGTTCAAATTTTAGGGTTGAATATGTGGGTTTGAACTTAGGGTAAACAGGTTAATGGATTAGATTTAGGGTAAATGGGTTAAAAATTATATTTTTTTATTTTTTAAATTTTAAACTGTCACGTGTCAGGTTATGATTGGTTTGACTTTTCCGATTCGACATGTGGCAGGCGTGTGTAGAATACTCTTTTGGGTGAGAGTGATTTTGTGCATCTAAAGGACTTAAGCGGTGCATTTTTTGAAAGATGATAGACGTACATGGTCTTCTAAAAAAGTTGAGGACCTAAACGATTTTCTTGAAAAAAATATAAAGAATCCAATAATAGATCGAGCCTTCATATAAAGAACTTCTAAATATAATTTATCAACTTATAAGATGTTGATTTTGTGTTTTAAAACTTGCTACACATTAGCAGCGAAGATTGTACAAACTTTAATTTACTCCCTACATTCATTTTATTGTCTACCAGCTTTTTCTTCAATTTACGTTTTTTCTTTAACATATCTTTTAATGTATTGGTAGAAGGTCCTGGGTTCAAAACCTAAACTTTTAAAGAATTTTCCGGTTATTAAAAAAAATAATAAAGAAAATTTTAATATAAAATGTAATAGGTAAGTATTTCATT
The DNA here is from genome assembly GCA_948291685.1 of Euphorbia celastroides. Classification (NCBI taxonomy): domain Eukaryota; kingdom Viridiplantae; phylum Streptophyta; class Magnoliopsida; order Malpighiales; family Euphorbiaceae; genus Euphorbia; species Euphorbia celastroides. The sequence continues at coordinate 8,793 of CAOJBJ011292043.1, read as the reverse complement.
CTAACATTGAAAAAACATTGTTGGTTTCATGAAAATCTCAAAATGATTACTAAATAGGTTTGGAGTATCTTAAAATGTAAGAAAATTATAACTTCTACATGATCGACTATTTCATTGAAATTAACATCATATGTTAGAAATGTCAGTACCTTAAAATACATTATTTAGTTGGACTTAGACTATGTTCTCTTCAACTTTTAAAACCTGAACTGTGAACTGAACTTAATTTGTTTATATTACTTAAAATTAATGGGCGTGACCTGAACTGACTTAAATGAACTGAAGTGAACTTAACTAAACTTAACTGAACCAAACTAAAAATGAAGAGAACAGGGCCTTATATTAAATACAAATTAAAATCTTCATCCTCTAAAGTGATTTGAACAAGAGACCTCTACTCGGTTTTACAAATTTCGAGCTTAACGATTAAATTAAAACTTTGTCTTGAAGTTCGGAGTATTGTATTTATGAGATAACATGATGAGTTATAAAGTTTATTTGATTTATACTTATTCTCTTAATTTGAATTTTTATTTATTTTAGTCTCACTTCTCAAACTGATTTTTCTATCAAAATTAAATAAATGTATTTACTTAAGATAAAATAATTAATCAAATTAAAAATTAATATTTTATTCTAATTTAACTATTGTTTATATTAAAAATCATGGAATATAGTTAAAATGGAACTTAAAGATAGAAAAAGTAAAGAACCATTTGCCACTGAAGAATATATTGATTGGTTCCGAATGGCCAAAGCTTCATATTACTATATATAATTTCTTAAAAATAACTTGATATGATAAGGTTTTTCTAATTTGAGATTACTTGGCTTGGAGAAAATTCAAATACTTGGATGCAAATGCCAGATCTCTTGGGTCTAATCTGAATACAAAGTTAACATAATAAAAGGCATGAGCTTTTAATTTGTTCAAGTTCCAACACGTGAAAAGAGGTTTTACTTTCGAAATTTTCCTACCTTTGGATTCCTAGAGCACTATCAAAGTTTATGTATTTTTTTTAATATTGAATTGGAAAAAATTTAATCACTATTGAATTGGCATCAGATATCATCACTTGTACACACAAAGCTACCAACAAAAATTTTAATCACTATTAATTTTACATTCTCCAAATTAACAAAAAAAATCTAACATATATCCAGAAAAACTAAAAAAAAAGAGTACATAGATAATAACCCCATTAAAAGAATGTAAAGTTAAGAGGTATAATTAGAGAGACCAATCATTAATCTATCTAGAGTTTCTGGGAAAAATTTTCTCGCGAATAAAAAGCATGGTCTCTTCATCCCATTCCACACACATTTTCTTGGTGGTGTTGTTCTCTGCATTCAATTATTAAAAAGATAGAAATCAACTATAAAGAAATCCATTGTTAATGAAATAATCGTACTACTAATTTCATACCTTACTATCACTCGTAAAATGGATGACTTCGTCAGTCGACTGTAATTTTAATCAACAAAATTCGTTAATATAATTGTTTAAGTCGTAAAATACAAGATAATCACATTTTGGCTCTTAAATTGGAGTAAAATTCATAGACGTACTGTGACATTTTTTATGAATTTGGGCGTAATGTCTCGTGCTCGATATGTTCGTGGATGCCACTTTCTTTCCGACCAGTCAACGTATGTTATCGACCATTTAGAAATGCCACCGGGATCAATCATCTAGTAACATATTATAATCAAGTTAATTTTCACAATAAATAGCAAATATCGGGAAGTAAATAAGGGAAATGTTGAATGTACTTACGGTGAAAAGTGTAGGTAAATAATGCTCGTCAGCGTAACAATTACGTCCATTCATGTTTGGCTAATGAGAAAATTACAAAAGTTTATTACATATTCAAGAAAATATTATACAGGAAAATAAACCATGTCAAAATAATCAAAATTTACCCTGCAAAATCGCCTAAATTTGGCATAGTACAAGAAATCTGCTAAAACAACTATATCATGGAGAACCACTGTAAAAGATTATAGATATTCAGTTTCGGGTTAGCTTTGAGGGCTAAATTTTGCTTAAACGTTCTTATTTGTTTACTTATTTATTGTTCTTATTTTTTTCGTAAAATGCGTACCTGTGAACCCTTGTGAAGATCTTTTCGTTCGACCTCTGGCATCATATGCTCGTTGTATCGACCGATTCCGTCTGGCCCGTAATCTTCATAGCTAAACACAAATTTATGCAGAAGTTTCACCTTTTTATTATGCAAATTGAGAAATTTACACTAAAAAATGATAAATGTTGTATATAAATTGTACCTGTCGATGTAGCTGACGTTGCTATATATCAAATAATTATATACATAATCAAAAGGTCTCAGTGGTACACAACTGCACAAAATAACACATTTATTAGAGCCATTATACATTAATTAATTTCATTGGAAATGAACTCATTGTTACCTATCAGAAAGCAAAACAAAATGTTGGTTATCAGTATCCAAAAGTGCATGAGCCAATAATCTCTTCTCTGCATCTACCATTGAAACTTTTCCCCATTCCACCTTCATTTTCACAATTTAATATTAAGAGGCTTAAATTGATTATTCTTTAAAAATAACATGCAGTAACACCCGGACCTACATCTCAAACAATAAAAGGCAAACTCGGGCCAAATCCTATAACATTGTTAATCATTTAACTCTCAAATACTTGATAAGTAATATACCGTTTTGCTAGGGATGTCACGACCCTCAAAATACTGACTGACATGAACTGGAGTCTCTCGAGAGGAATGTACATATACTGAAAATTTATCTTCATGCCCCTAATCCATAAATCAAAATAATTATTTTGTAAAACAGATCTAACCGGGCATAATTATGCATAATATAAGTATTAAGAAATTTTTCTTTTGTAACCTGAAAGAAGGCATGCCATAATCTTTCAAGGGCAAAGGCCCGGGGGTCAAGAACATAAAGGCGATTTTCAGGTGGTTAGAATGCATAGAGGGTCTATTGAGGATTTCATGAATGACAACCCGGGATGCATATTCAGCATCCGTTAACTCTCTCACCGGAATAACAATCGTTTCATTTTTTACACCACAGGCGGCGGTGCCAGGGAAAAAATAGCAAGCGGCCCCGCCGCTTTCATCGGTCCCCATGCTCAAAAAAATTATCACCATCAACATCACCAACACGAAAATCCATATGGCTCGCTTCTTTTGTTGTTGCCTTTGCCTGTATCCAGACATCGCTATCACGTTTTCTCGCAAGCTTTTTTGCCATGAACTTCCCTTCTTCATTGTTCGTTCATAACTTGTTAGGTTTTTTATCGGGTGTGATCAATGGCATTGACCACATGAAATGAAAAATGGGATCAGGACGAGGTAGTGATGGATACAAATTAATGAATAAAGATGATGAAATTGAAATTGAGAGATTGTTGATGCAATAATAATGAAAATGTCTCAAAGCAATACAATTGTACGGATGAATGTAGATCTAGTAAGTTGACCACAAATTTAGACTCTCCTAATTTCATGTTAATTAAATATTTTCGTCCTCTCATCAATACTTCCATCTTTGACTTTTTTTTTTCTTGTCCATATCATATCATATATATAATAAAAGAAAAGGAGTGTTAAAGACTTTTTTTTTATCCTTATAATGTTTTAAATAAATAACTATCCATTAATGTATTAATATATATTACTTAACTAATAAATCAACATAACTGTCAAAATAATCAAACTAAATATTTTTATACTTCTTTATTTTTATTTGTCACTCTATGTTGTTGAATTTATCTTCCAAATTGTATAATTTACATATACAACAAAAATATTGTAATTAAGAACAACAATTGAGACTTAGTTATTTATTTGTTATGCGTGGAGTGAGCCAATATGGAGAAGAGGAACATTTTATAGGAAAATGTCATCTTCGTAAGAAATCAACTTTGCTTACCATTTTTCTCGCAAACACACTGCACACAACACTCAATTACTTCCTTTTTCTGGCATCGAGTTTCTATTAGTTTTAACCATCTATCATCCTTCATTTTACATGCACAACACTTACTTAAAAGAAATGTAAATAAAAAAATAAAAAAAACTTTGTTCATATAAACATTAAGTTAATCACAAATTCACTATAGAGTTATATGAATGATTTACTTCACTACAAGTGTTTAAGAATAATGGAATTTATTCATCTCAATAAAATATTTGGACATTCATGTTACTCGAATCTAACTAAATTTGACTGAATTTTTAACTTTACCTATTTAATTGACGCTCTGATCGTCGATACTTCTATTGTCCATTTATGGACTACCTTTTCTACATCAATTTTTTTTGTTAATTGAAGTTTAACTGAAAATTAATTGCATATTTATATAATGCTAATATACTTATAAATTATCGTAAACATTTATAAAGTTCACAACCAGTTCTCATTCTTCATCATATTTCCTAAGTTCTTTCAACTATATTACTTTTATTTTTCAATTTAAGCCAGATGAATTCTCATGAAGATATAAATAAAATAGTTACAATCCGTATATTATTAAAAGCAAAGAAGTAGTTAATTACTTTTTTGCCCTTACACCATTTTAATGATTCATTATCAATTAATTATATTCTAAAATTTATTTTGAAATCTTATATAGAATTGTTTGATTTAAGCAAAGTAAATGAAGAGATATTATTCAGTATGCATACATTTTTTTATTTTTAAAGTAATTTTATTATAGAAAATAACATTTTTTTCTGAATTTGGAACTTTAAGACCATGAGTATTTACTTACAGCATCAATTTCAATGTTATTTGCAATTGTGCATATCGTTCTTTATTAATTGAACTTTATTATGAGATCAAAATGCATAGAATATAAACAACGTTTTTTGGATGAATTAATTTATAGAATATATATTATCTTATTTGAATTCATCAAATGAAAAATGAAGTATCGTTGTTTTCCAGTTGATACATCTTTAAAAATATAGAGAAAATGAGTTTAGAACTATAAAATTACACTTATCTAAAATTACGGTATTTCAACTCAATTTAAAAACTCACAAATAAACTGTAAATTGAAATTTAAATACTACTTTAACACTAAGTAAGTATGCATGAGTTGGTTAATACTTAGCATGTATCTAAATTGTGAATTAACATATGGACATTCTCCAATTACTGAAATTCAAATCAAAGTAAATATGACAATTATATTTTTATGTAATTTAATTTAAATATAGCCAACATAAACATGATTAATGAGTATTATACTGTTACTATAAACCTAAAGTAATGGGTATTAAGTTGTGACAATATAATGAGTAAAACTGCAAATGTTGTATATAGGAGGGCTTTCACAATTTAATTTGATACATAATATAATATATTTTCTAACTTTTGTGTATAATAATAATAATAATAATAATAATAATAATAATAATGAATTAAATAAATGGAATGAAATTAATTATAAGTTAAAATTAGTTTGACAAAAACTATATATAAATTAATTGTGAATGACATATTTGTGCATCGCACGCGACACTACATTAGTTTATTTAAAAAAGAAATAGTGAAAATGTTACCGGGAAAGTATCTTAATAAGAGAAGCAAGCACAGACCATCCGAAGTGCAAACATTGGCCGTGTACCCGAAACATACAAATTGTTAATCAACTTTACAAGTTACGTAATGGAGTTTGTTGGTATATATGCTTGTTTCTTTTGAAGAACAGTAACATGATGAAATTAAATGACTTAATGTGTAGAATTCCAATGGTCTAACAAGGGGATTGCAACAATCAAAATCTATATCTGCCATAACCTCCTAAACCGGGGGAACCGTACCCGCCCTTTAAGCTCGAAGATCCATTGCCCCCCGAGATGGGACCCATAAGCTGATGTTTCTGGTACTTGGGAGTATGAACCAAACCCGGCATCAATATTCCTAATAACACTTGGCGTTGGTTCTCCATGGTTACTAATGAACTCCTGCAAATTCAAACAACTATGAGCCTACAATCATCATTTACACGTCACGAAATATCAAGCAGATAGCTTAAAAATCAATCAGGACCTCAGTTCATTAAAAGGAGGGCCGGTACCTGAATGAGTTGTTGAGCTGTCTGCACTTGGGCAGTGGTGCCTTTAATCTCTACAGTTATCTCATTGGGTAAGCCTCGCCTCTCCTGTATTGTAAGAATGGCTCCACTAGTGTGGCGAATGAAAGCAATGTTTGACCCGTGAGCCCCGGTGATATCCTCTGCATATGATATAGGCACTTGCATTGTCTGTATTATCTGTTCACACATATAAGAACGATCGGTTCGAGTCAAAGCAATTCAACAAATCAGCTATCTTTGATCATCAGATTAATGAAATTCCAACCTGGGTTACAAATGGAGCAGCAGCACGACCGAGTCCTGTTGAGCAGAGCCCACTAAGTGCAGAATCCTGCCCATAAATTGATGCTGCAGATCGTGGAATTTTTTTATCAGGAATTATTTCACGCTCAAATATCGAAGGATCTCGCTTCAAGGACAGAGAATAGTCAGAACCGATCATAATCTGAGAAGCTGAAGTGAGGGGAAGCTGAGTTTTATCAGTACTGCGTTCCTGCATAATTGTTGCATTGTCTGCAACAACCGATGAATTAGTTTCTGATTCAAACAAATTAAAAAAAAAATACTTTCTGACATACAAAACTTACAGCCTTACAGTTTTCTCAAATAGAGGGATGACACTATGATCCACCAAGAACTTCCTCAAATGTCCAATTACAGCTTCCAATGCTTTTAAAACCTCCAGAGCTTCACCATGAATCTCTATGATTCTCTCATTAGAGGTAGCATATGAAGGTACCTCGTCTGCAAGATAGAAAAGAAAATTAAATAAACTTATGAACCCGATCAATGATCCAAAAATAGGGCAGTTACTTGAAGATGCTTGCCTTCACCAAGAATTCGAAGGCCGGCGCCAATGTTTTCCTTGATTGATTTTACAACAGAGCCCTGCTTTCCGATTATGTTAATGGCTTGTGCAGATGCAACCAATAACCGTATGGAGCAAAATGCAGCGCCAGCAAGAGCTGAGCTTGTACTATCACCTTCACCATCTGGTAGACCACTGACACGTTTGTAAAGTCTGAGTGCAGCATCCATTGCTGGAGAAAGTGTTGCTTCTGGTTCTTCTTTTCCTGATATCAGAACCTAAAAGAAAATATGCCAGACTCATCAGAAATGATCAAAGACTAAGCTTGAAACTCAAAACTAAAAGAAAGGATTCAATTCCCAAGGCCTGAACTTATTACAATATAGTTATGTAAGAAAAGAGAAACACGATTAATATTGGTCAACACATAGAATATACAATGAGAAAAGTCTGCTCATTCCCAGCAAGATTGCACGATATATTATTCAAGTCATACACATTCCATGAGTTGGGAAAGGGAAAATGGAAAAGAGTTGGATGTTCCACTGAGGGGAAGATGATGTATGGTACATTGAATATGATATGACCAGCCAAAGGTGTCCCTTCTAAGCATTCATAAGCCCTTACCAAGTAAGTCCGTGGCATTAGTCAGATTCAAAATTCTAATAGTTGAATCCCAACCCAAATGGTTATTTTCTGACAGAAAGCCCAGCATCTATTGCCAGCTTGTAACACAGACATTGGTAGGTAAAACCATACACTGATAGAAAATAGGATATGGAAATTAAGGGACTTGTTGGAGATGATGAACAGAGAAACCATAGATGGAGAGGGATTAGTTTTTCTCAAACTTTCACATGGAGACGGGAATAATCATAGAAGGCTGAATTTTATAGGTCAAAAGATCCCGGTACCACTTCTAATCCAAAGCATCAGCTTGAAAAGGAGAATATATTCTCCTAGATAGTACTCTTATACCAGGGAGGACTTCAACTCATCTTTTGATACAGCACTCTTGCAAAGGCAAGGAGCAGATATTTATGCATCGAAACACTCCATTCAAAACATTCAGCATAGAAATTGTGCATAAAAATGTATCTGTTTGAACCATGTAATATAAAGTCGCATACACACACAGGTTGTTTATCAACTTTCATAAGAGCCATGTAGAGCCTAACTCAAGCATAATAGAACAGGGCATAGACAACGCATGAAATGGTTAAAAGCAATGATTACTACCTAATCTGTTTACTGAGAAAGCATAAAACAACTTGCTAAAATGCTTCTTGGTATATACTAAAAGTCTAAAACGTATGCCAAAATAGACATAGAGAAAGCAAATGAACAAACCTTAGCAGCAATATAACTCTGGAGGAATTGTTATTATCTAGCATAAAAAGTAATTAAGCTTATACCGATTCATTACGGGTGAAACAATCAACCTAAACACATTATCTCCGGGCCATTAGCGTCAAAGAGTTAACGGAGGACATTGAGCAAGTTGAAGATTGGAATGAAGAGAAGAGACAAGTGAGAGATGATTTTGCCTAAGGCCATTTACTGCTCACTACTCAAGCTTATTAGCTAGGCTGTACTCTTAATTTTCAACAATATCTTTTGGGTGCTTGTACTAATTAAATAGTAACCGTTTCATTGGTTTTTCACCCTTTGTATTAAGATGAGAGACTTTACAATTAAATCCGAAAATTGATTAGTATTATATATACATGTTTTTCTAAAAACAAATTATAATATATAGTTCTGTGTGTAACAAGGGATATAAAGATAATTTAGTAGAGTTGGTTGAGGAGAGCTACTAACAAATCAGCTCCAGTTTGACTCTTATGGAGCTTACTTTTTTATTTGCTTAA